>JAMYXO010000329.1:35000-52384 GCA_033310375.1 Conus canariensis | reverse complement strand
TTTTTTTTTTTTTTTTTGGGGGGGTTTTTTTAAAAAAATTTTGGGGGGGGGGTTTTTTTTTTTTTTTTTTTTTTTTTTTTTTTTTTTTTTAAAAAAAAAAAATTTTTTTTTTTTGGGGCCCCCCCCCAAAAAAAAAAAAAAAATTTTTTTTTTTTTTTGGGGGGGGGGGGCCCCCCCCCCCGGGGGGGGGGGTTTTTTTTTTGGGGTTTTTTTTTTTTTTTCTGTTTTTTTTTTTTTTTTTTTGGGGGGGAAAAAAATTTTTTGGGGGGTTTTTTTGGGGGGGGTTTTTTTGGGGGGGGTTTTCCCTTTTTTTGTTGGGGGGGGTTTGGGGGGGGTTTTTTTTTTTTTTTTTTTGGTTTTTTTTTTTTTTTTTCCCCCCCCCCCCCCCTTTTTTTTTGGGGGGGGCCCCCTTTTTTGGGGGGGGGGGGTTTTTTTTTTTTTTTTTTTTGGGGGGGTTTGTTTTTTTGTTTTTTTTTAAAAAAGGGGGGGGGGGGGGTTTTTTGGGGGTTGTTTTTTTTTTTGGGTGGGGGGGGGTTTTTTAAATTTTTGGGGGGTTTTTTTTAAAAAATTTTTTTTTTTGGGGGGGGGGGGGGTGTTTTTTTGGGGGTTTTTTTTTTTTTTTTTTCCCCCCTTTTTGGGGTTTTTCCCCCCCCCTTTTTTTTTTTTTTTTTGGGTTTGGGGTTTTTTTTTTTTTTTTTTTTTTTTTTTTGGGGGGTTTTTTTTTTTTTTTTTTTTTTTTTTTTTTTTTTTTTTTTTAAGGGGGCCCTCCTTTTTTTTTCCCCGGGAAAATTTTTTTTTTTTGTTTTTTTTTTTTTTTGGGGGGGGGGTTTTTCCCTTGTTTTTTTTTTTTTTTTTTTTTTTTTTTTGGGGTTTTTTTTTTCCCTTTAATTTTTTTTGTTTCGGGGTTTCTTTTTTTTTTTTTGGGTTTTTTTTTTTTTTTTTTTTTTTTTTTTTTTTTGGGGGGGAAAAAAAGGGTTTTGGTTGGGGGGGGGGGAAAAAATTTTTAGTAAAAAGGGGAAGGGGGGTTTTTTAAAAAAGGGGGGGGGGGTTTTTTTAAAAAAAATTTTTTTTTTGGGGGTTTTGGGGGTTTTTTTTTTTCCCCCGGGGGGAAAAAAGGGAAAAAATTTTTTTTTTTTTTTTTTTAAAAAAAAAAAAAAAAAAAAAAAAAAAAAATTTAAAAAAAAAAAAAAAATTTTAAAAAAAAAAAAAAAAAAAAAAAAAAAAAATTAAAATTTTTAAAAAAGGGGAAAAAAAAAATTTTTTTTTTAAAAAGGAAAAAGGGGGGGGGAAAAAAAAGGGGGGAAAAAAAAGGGAAAAGGGGAAAAAACCTTTTTTTTTTTTTGGGGGGGGGGGAAAAGCCCCCCCAAAAAAAAACCCAAAAGGTAGGGTTGGTTGATTTGTGGCTATTGGTTAAAAGTTTTGTGGTTTTGTTGTTTTTTGTGGTTGTGGGTTGCATAATTGCTTTGTTGCAATTGTCGTTTGCTGCTTTTGTTTTTTTGTGGCAAGGAGTTATTGTTTGGCTTTGTTTTCGTTGTTGTGTGTTGGTTGCTTAGTTTAGGTATGGTGCTGTGATTGCGGTTGTTGATAATTTGTGTTATTGGTTATTTGGTTGGTATTTATGTTGAATGTTTGTGCGGGTTGGAGTGTTGTGACATTGCATGGTTATATTATTTTGTTGTTGCTCTGGGTTGCATTTGATTGTTAGTGGTAATTCGTTGAAAAAGTGTTATAAGTTTTGTTAGGTAGGGTGGCAGGTACTCTTGTGGGGGGGTTGGTGGGTTTTTTTGGTTGGCTAGTTTGTAAAAGGTTGTTTTGCTTGTTTGTTGTGTGGCAAGTTGGGTATTTGTTTGATAGTAGTATTTGGCTATGAGTTTTCTGTTAATATATGTAAGTTTGTTTTGTTGGTTTTGCTACTATGTTTGTGTACTTTATTTTTTGCTTGGGTTGTTGGGGTGTGTGGGGGTGGTTTGGTTGGTGCTGGTGGTGTTGCTTTTGGTGTTGCATGTGAAGTTAGTATAATTTTTTTGGGTGGTTCTAGTTTAGGGTGTTTGTTTTGCAAAAGTAACAAAGTAAAGTAGTAATATCAGTGAAAAAAAAAAAAAAATAAAAAAAAATAAAAAAAAATGAAAAAACAAAAAAAAAAAAAAAATGCATTTTATTTGCATCAAAAAAAAATGCAAAAATTAATAAAATTTGTTTTTTTTTAATTCAATTAGTGTTTTTTTTTTTTTAAAAGATGGCATTCAAAATGGTGACCAGGCACCACAACCCCCACCGCGCCCGCCCCCGACCCGAACATTTTCTTTAGCGCGCCACCCCGCCCACAAAAACATTATTTTTTTTTTTTTTGTTGTTCCGGTTAAGGGATACAAGCACAGCAACACCACAAACAATCTTCATAAAGAGACTACTGTGTGGGTCAAGGGATTCTTTTCCCGTTTAACAGTTTAAAGCCGGCACCGTTACGTCTCGTTAAATAATTCCATTTCGTAATTATGGTTTCCGGAATAATAATTTATTCCGGGGAGGAAAAATATGAAACAGCCCGCGGCATCACCGCATGCGTAAGAACCGTATCATCGCAAATGCTTCCGGCCACCATGCTTTATCCATATGCTAATGTTTTTTTTAAGGTCTGAGTCCTGAGTGAGAGTAAAAATAAAAAAAAAATCCTACACCCCCGTCAGATCTGGACTATTTTCAGAAGGGTTTCAAATAATCTTAATATAAAATCGCCTTTGCACCTAACGTTGTTAATGGGTTAGGTAGTAGTGATTTACTTAGCATTTGTAGTCAATCGTTATGATAAATGTCAATATTTTAAAAAGGGGGGCACAGGCACAGGTAAGGGCAGGCCACAGTAAATTGGACCACGTGGTTTTGTTCGATATATGGCGAGATCAGCTTCGTCGTCAGGAAGTTTTTCATGAAGAAGAAGAAAGAGCTCCTAAAAGAATAGAGAAGTGGAGGAAAATGGGAAGAAAAAGATAGAATCGGTTTTGCAATTCCCAAGGCTGAAGCCTCCCTGAAGGGGATGAGTGCGGGGCAACACAACAGCCAAATTCAGGAATTCAACGGAAACTGGAGAAAGAAAGAAGAAATGGAAAAAGGTTTGTGAAACGGAATCACACCCAATTCATAAGCATCGGATCTAGCAGGACGAAATGTTTGAAGACATCGAGGATCAGGATGATGCCGTGGGGGTTGTTGAGAAGGGGATCGGTCTTTGAGGGCGCCCCAAAGGAGACGAAAAAAGAAGGTGATGAGGATTTTTTTGACAGCGAAATCCAGACTATTATAACAGATTCAGATAAATCAGAAAAAAGAAAAATCTCAAAAATGGCAATGATGACTCTTCTGATGCACTCACTCTGAATGAGATAGGCAGGAGTTTACAGAAATGAAGGTAAAAAGTGGGACCAACCACTGCAACACGATGCCTTGACCAAAGCACTCTGAATAAAAATGGCAAAGGAAACTTAGAGGAAGCTAAACTGAAAAGAAAAGATAGAAAGATGGAAAAAAACACATCAGGGCCTTGAAATTTCAAACCCTGTCGTTCAAAGTGAATCCAAGAAATTTGAAATAGACTGGAATTCAGCGCCAGAGTAAGTGATCTGAGCAGTAACAGAAACAAAGAAAATGATGCCTAGAGCAAGCAGGATCTTATGACTCAAAAATATGTGGACAAGGTGATTGGGGTAGACAATGATATGCTGAAGGATACAGCAGATGCCATGGCATTGATTCTGCAAGATCCTCCACACGAAATGTCGTTGGACAGAAGAACTAAGATTTTGACGTGGACCCAATATTCAATCAGACGTTCAAAAAAGCTTGGATCAAATGAGTCCCAGTATACGGATCAACTATTTGGGGAAATGATTGAATACGTCTTGCGCCAATATTGAGAGTGCATCAAAACTTGGCTGAGGACTTTCACTTCCCCCCCACCAGTATGAAAAGTAGGGAGGAGTTTTTTTTTTCCAACTCAGCGCTCAAATGACTTCATGTAGACGAGATGAGGCCATGGAAAGAAAGAAAAGAAAGGAGACGAAAGAAACCGAACTGGGGCCGAGGAGCCGCGGATAAGAAGGGCTGCAGGAGCATGACCAGACAGGCGTTCATGAGGAGCAGAGGTCAGTTCAGAACTCATGGCAGGGGGGTGACCACCAAAGTTCCCTCCACACGTCTCTAAACAGTGCAAGAGTGCCAATAATAATCTGAAGGAGGTAAATTTGAAGGACATGAGGTCTTTTCCAGGAGGCTGGTTTAAAATAATAATTTACCTGAATGGTTAGAACTGACATCTGGATCCCTTTCATTCTTGAATGGTTGTAGGTTTAAACTATTCCGCTCACTGTTTTGCCACTACAGGTCAAATCTAACCGACATAAATCTCAAATTCGCAAGAAGTTAATTGAAGAATACAGAAGAGAAATTGAGATTTTTTTTTTAATATTGAAAGTTGATTAGAAACATTCAAGAATGAAGAAGGACAAGATATACTCACCTATTATTTTTTGTACCAAAATCAGATGGTAATAAGGTTGATATGAAATTTGAAATATTTCAATCAGATTGTAGGGTGGATGAAACATTTCAAATGGAAAATTTACAATCAGCAACTGGGGTTGATGAAGAAAAGATTGTTACATGGATTTTGTGGATTTAAGGCACATGCATATTATTTTGCACAGTTAATCATCAATTTTGAAAAATTCTGTGAAAATTTGAAATGGAGCATGGAGAGAGGTCAGTTATTTGTTTTATTCCTGCTTTGCCAAATGGATTGTCCCTGGTTGTCCACGGTTTTTTCACAAAAACTCCCTTAAGACCTTTAGGAACTCTATGAGCCCAAAGGTCACTTGTATGCAGCATTGCACTGATGATAGTTATCGACAAGGTGACAGTCCAGAGGAATGTCAAAAAGAATATGATGAAATGTTTACATTGTTAAACAAACACTTGGTTTTGTGGTTTTTTTATAAAAGAAAAGTCTGTGTAAAACCGAAGAAGCATAAAGTATTTAGGATTTGTATTAAATTAAGGAAATATGACTGTTGTAACTCCTCCAACAGAATGTAGACAGCGAGAAATTTCAGACCCGCCTGCATTGATTTGGAAAGCAAAGCCAACTGTCAAAAATCAGAGAGTTAGCCTCAGGTCATGGTGCGGGCCAGCTGGTTGCAAGCCTTTCCTGCAGTTCAGCGGGGGGACACTGTTGCTACAAATCACTGGAAAAAGACAAATGCATCACTCTTATAAGCATTATAAAGGCAATTTTGAGGCAAGATCATGGAGCTGTCACATGATAAGGGAAACTTAGAACTTCAAATGGTGGATTGGAACATAAACATAGTTGTTTTCATTTGGATAGGGAAAAGACCCTGTTATAGAAATTTGCACAGATGTGCTTCAATACTTTCTGGGTGGTTGGGGAGCAGTTATGGATCAAAGTCAGACAGGAGGCGTTGGGCCAGAAAATGAGCAGAAGATTGATATTAATGTGCTTGAATTGCTTGCCATTGTTATTATGCTCTGAAAAAGTTTTTCAAATGAAGTGACAGGCAGACATGCGAAAAATTTGACATGACAACACTTGTGCTGGTGCATTATGTGAAAAAAACAAGGGTAGATCCCCATTCTGATGAATGTAAGTTTGTTGCATGAAAAGATTTGTGATCTGGTTGCAAAGGAAAACAATATTGGTTAAACAATAGCACAATCCCAGGAAATTCTGGAATAAAGAGATAGAGATTGCAGGTCATGAAGTCATGAAAATAATTTAGTGATGATACAGAATGGAAATTCTTTTTAAAACCACCTTAATATTTTTCAAAGGGTTTCTGTCGGGTGGTGTTAATGTATTCTCGGGGGGGGGAGAAGGAAAAAGCACCTTTTGGTCATGGATTTGTTTTTGCATCTCGCTTGAATTGTCAGGCTCAATAGGACCTTGGCCTTACCCTGTCCCGTAGACCCCCCCTCCCCCCCCCCTGGGGGGGGGGATGGATTTATGTTTGTGAAGTTTTCTGGATTACTTTGTTCATTTTAAAATTTTATGGGCATATGGTTTACCCGCTTTAACCAGGTTATTTCAGGATATACGAAACGTTTACACTATTAGTAAACCTACCGATGGTGATTATTCAGGGGGTGGGGTGGGTGGGGTTATTTTTGGTGGGGTTATTTTAATGTCTCCTTTTAAATCAAATATCTTCTTAAGTATTTGTATTAATTTTGGTACCAAACTAAAGAATCTTGAAAAAGGCTATCTGCTATGTACATTTTCACAACCATACAAGGAATGAGGGAAACTAGTCTTTACGAAACCAAAATTTAAAATGCATATGAAAACACAGTACAGTACGATACAAAAAAAAAAAAACATCTTGTCAATGGTCAATGACATGTTCTTCTGAGTTACTATATAAAAAACCTCTCATCATCCTTTCTTTGATGATGTCACAGCCATCTTGGGAAAAGACAGCATCAGCCAAGTGCAAAGCTTGAGGTTGGACTAAGTCTTGTGTACTCGAAGAGCACGATTACGACAACGAGCACGATTGTAGAGTGTTTGCCACAGCAAACCTCATTGCTTCCATTGACCAATCGCCACAGTTAGCAGATCGAATGTATATTTCAGCAAAAGACCAGTTCCCCTCATAAGTTTGCCAACAGCGCCAAGGAAAGCGCAGATGTATGGAAGCTACCCCCAGTTGACAGAGATGTCTTGGAAGAGATTGTTCTGCCAAACCAAGTTGTCATGCTTTCCTTGCTACTGCTAATTCTTAATGTAACTTAATGTTATACCTTGCCCCACTGCTTTGCTGCTAGCCTGTGACACTTTTTGTGGACATGCTGGGACTTGTGGAAAATTTTCTGTGATGGGGGGTGGTGGATGGGTTTGGCTGGCATGTATTAAACAGTGATGCATCCTTTCTATCCCTTCTTCTCCTGTGAGGAGACACCCATCCTCCCCATCCAGCACCGTTGATTTCCCATACTTTTGGCTCAAATCTGGAGAAAACCCACCAAAGTCAAACAACTTTAGCTTTGTTGCCTGCTTGGGTTTGAGAAATGGTAGTGTCGACAACATTCAAGTGGGTTCTGCCTTTTCTGTTTGCGAAGCAGGGTGGTTATGTTCTTGGATCAGAATGCACTGAGCATTGGTGGTTTTTGAGGAGCAGGAGATTAGTTCGTGTTTGATAAAGGATACTGTGTCATGCACTGTGTACTCCTGTCACCTCTTGAATATCTATGCCATGAGTCGGATGTGGGTGGTCTGTCAGCTCATGAAAGGGGTGGTTCTTACTTCGGTTCAGGTCAAAGTTATCCCAGCATGGGATAATTGAATCACCTTTTGTTCTGTTCCAAACTCACTGTTGAAGGCAGAACAGGGAAGACTAGCACACTGATGTACAGAGTTGGCCATAGCAGTTCTCAAGTCCTACAATCCAGTTTTTGTATCCAGAACGTTGCATCAAATTGATTCAAGGAGGATTAGAACTTCAGATGCTACCAGTAACATGTCTGATAGACATTCCAAGTAGAAGATGTTGGGCATTTTCCACTTTCCCCAATGTCAAGAGTTTGTCCTGGCCAATGGTGGATGCTAATATGGTGGGTTTTGTTTTTTGCTCCACCATACTACTTTTTCCAGACAGCAGGTTTTGGAGGAGATAGAAGAAAATTCTGTGAGGAAAGCTGGTGGAATGGACAGCATCAAGGACTGAAGGTACTCTGTAGATGGAGGCCATGGCATGTCAGGTGCAGCTCTAAATGCATCCAAGAGATGCTGTCGGACGCACAGGACATATGCAGGACTCCTCAAGTCGCCTTTCTTCTGAAGCTGCGACACAAACGCTGTCTCAACTGGCCTGGGACCTCGGGCAAGTTCGGTCCACGATAAACAAGTATCACTGCGATGGTTTGGAGCCCATTTTTATTCTGAAGCCAAAATATTTCATTATCTTTTACTAGTCTAGTTTGTAATTGCATTAGGTATTGTTTATCATGGGAGGTGTAGAAGTCTGGGGAGTATTGTTGTTGCAATGTTTTCCTCGCCGGGGATATGCTCTTCTAAGACTTGGTCATTCCTCGCATCCTGACTGCCGCACAGTCTGATACATAGGCAAGGGGCTTTAGGTAGATCTTTTGGTCGTTTTGGAAAAGTAAAAGGAGACACGACGCTCTCATTCGTATGTCCTGTAGAATTTGTAGTTTGTAGGCCCCAGGTAGACTTGCACTATTCAGTGGTCGTTGTCCTGTGGTGTGTGTCTGCCTGGCTGCCAGGCTTGTTCTATCCATTAGTCCTATCCTTGCAACAAACCCTCATCCTTACAGACAAGTTGTCGAGAGTCACGTGCTTACCCAGTTTTCACATCTTGGATTTATTTTGATGTGGGGGATTTTGAATGTAGTGGAATAGTGAAAATTGTCCATCTTGCGTCCGCGTAATTATTTTTTTGTCCTGCAGCATCTTTTTTTTATTAGGACTTGTTTTCTGCGTTCCGTCGTATTTGGTTTTTTAGAATCATTTTACAAGAGTTTTGTCAAAACATAGCAACTCTTCTGAAGCTTTTCTTCCATGAAATTTTTGTTTTTGTTTTTTTTGCAAAAGATTACATCTGTCGTTTTTTGGAAGCAAATTTGGAAGTTTTGGAAGCAATGGAAATGATAGCAATGGCCCTGATGTAGCAAAGCAGCTCATCTCTTGATTTTGTAGGCAACAAGCAGCAAAGAAAAAGCAACAGCAGGCAGGAGAGTCCATCTTTGGTTTTTTAGATGGGTTCCTGATACTTCTTCACTCTCTGTTCTCTTGTTTCCTTTTCCTGGCAAACTTTCACATTGGTAAACCGTTTTTTGCATAACAGCTTCTGTGATTCTGTGGTTCTGTGAAGGATAACCATTTTGGCGAGTGTAACAAGTCCATGTTTCTTGGGGAAAAATGCAATCACCAAATCTTGGATCTAGTCTTTGACCTTGCTAACATTTGAAGATCACTTACGTTCAAAAGTTCTTCCTCTCCAAATGGGAGAAGAGACTTCTGGGGATTTAGGTTTTTTTTTGTTTGTTTTTTTTACTTTCTTCAGTTAGAGTGTGGGGGTTGTGTTTAGCCCCCTTCTTTTTTTCTGTTTTTTTTTTTTTTTTTTTTTTTTTTTTTTTTATTTTTTTTTTTTTTTTTTAATGAATTACACATGTGTTCTCCCATCTCTCTTGAACATTTTCCTTTGCATTTGGGGTGTGCTTTTAAAAGGTTCACTGTTGTTCATTTGATTGGTTTGCAAATATGATATCAACATCTGGAGAAGAAGATGGACCTGAAGCAATTTTTAATTACAGTGTAGTTAGAGGCTGCTGCGGCTTTGTGCACACCTTGCCCATTCCCCAGTGATCTGAAACAAGACGGTTAAAATCTAGTTGCACACCAAAGCGAGACCTGCAGGGGAGAAATCCTAAACAAATCTTAAATAAATGTTAGCGAACCCGCCCAGAGAAACCAGTGAACGTGGACAAACGAGTCACAAGACGAAACACAACTAGTTTTTTCGACCTCTTAGGTCTTCATCAGGTGAGTTGAGACACATTAAACGAAATTAAAAAACAATGACGGTTTTTAAAAACAAATGGATACTATAATGCGGGGCAAAGCGGGTTTTGGTTTTACCCTTCTCATACACTTTTGTCAAAGCTTAGTGGTGAAGTACGCAGGACATTAAACAAGCAACGAATCAAGCCAGCGGTTTTTCCAAAGCACGGACACGAATTGTCAGAGGTTTTCTCCAGAACCAATCTGGGAAAAGTGCATCTTTGCGCTGTTGTTGTGAAAGCGAAAAGTTACCATCTGCTATACTAATCTAGGCTACCACATGCTTTAGCTCAGGAGTCTCGGCCGGATATAATGAGACACGCGCAGTCGCAGTAGTCGGGATGGCTGGATGGGCAGAGGTGTGTAGAAGACGCTGTGTGTGTGCATGAACGCTTTACACTGTGTCACACAACACACACACACGCACACACCATACACACACACACGCAGAGGTGGGCTGATGGGGGTGAGGGGTGGGTTTACCAAAGGAAATGCATTAGTCATGCTTGCAGACGTGGAGATCACAGTAAAAGCACGCAATGGCATGAACACTTGACACTGCTTTGTATGTTTAGATTTCTTTACAAAGACAACATTTTTTGCGACAAGAAGAATAAAAAATACACAAGCCGCCCTTCGTCTGATAGGTGTGATTGAGACGACAAAGAAAATCATGGCATTATTATTTTTATTATTATTAGACCAGTTTGCTCCAAAATCATGGTTCATCGTTAATGAATCTCTCTCCACTAGAGAATTATTGCCTCACGCGCTGTAAGTAAACGCATTTACTTTTAGTGCACAACGATGTGGACGTTATAAACGAATGTTAAAGTACATACTTTTCGTCAGAAATTTATGATCACAATAACGAATTCTTGATCTAGGCTCTATTGTGTGAAAATACGATGTTTTTTGTGGATACAAACTGAAAAATGTTGGAGGGACAAAATAGCAAACAAAACCGGAGGGTGGGAAAGGTTTGTCAGGACATCCTTGCTCCTCCTGCTTTTGCTCCACTTGCGCGGGGGAACAGAAACAGGCGCACAGCGGTGGTTTTAGTGGTTACGGACAGATTTCGCTGCTATTGCGTTTCGGATTTGCCCATGCACAAACATCATCACTGTATTCTCTTTTTGTGTAAAATACCAGCAGATTTAGTGTTGCAGATATATCGAGGAGATATTTGTTTAGTTTTTGTTGTCATTCACGACTACCTATGAGATATCAAGCCATGATTATATGTGAAACAACAAAGAGAGTGAACACCCCTACCCTTATAATGCTAAATACAGGCGCAAAGAGGAAAAAAACACCACTATTAATGCAGCTTCTCAATGCAAAATAACCTGTTTACCAGAGCGGTTACATGTCAAATGTTTCCTCCAATATCCATAAGCTTTCTAGAAGAAAACCAGGTCAAAAATTCCCCCCAGATGGGGGAGGTTTCCTCCCCCCAGACAAGGTCTACATTTCTTTTGGTTCCTGGAATCCAAATCCAGAAGCTTTTGCAAACAGATGATGTTCACGGTCACCAGGTCTCATTATCTGTTCACACCTTTCAGCCAGATCCAGGAGGTGTTGAAAAAGATGGGAAGGAAAGAGGCAGCAAGGATTATTAATCTACCACTATGGCCAACAATCCTACAAATATGGCCAAACAATCCTACCACTATGGCCAACAATTCATACCACTATGGCCAACAATCACCACCACTATGGCCAACAATCCCACCACTATGGCAACAGCCTGCTGGTTTCTTCAGATGCTACGGACTGAATTCTATGAGGAAGAACTGTACAAAATTGTTTATAGCATTACGGAGCACCAATCACTGTGTCAGTAGAGATTATTGTGACGCGTATGGCTGCGTTGGACCCTTAATGAGGCAGGATGTGAAATGTCTGTTTTCACACCTCACAGCAGTACGAGGGGTGCCAGTGATCTTCAGCCAAACAACGCACAGCTTTCAGTGTTATATGACGAGCAGCAGGCTGGCAATGAAATCCACTTTTCACGAATCTACCAGTAATGCCATCTCTCAGAGGCAAGGATCCTAACTTTGGACAAGCCATATTATGGAACGCCATCTGGTTCTTAGGGATTCTAAAGTATGAATTTTTCAGTTTTCTCTTTATATACTAATATTGCGACTCGTAAAACACATTGGTTGCTCTAAATATCTCACGGCACTCACAAGTGCCGGTTTTAGATAGCTGGGAAATGAGTCAGAATTATATCAAACAAAATGAGCTTACCTTGGAAGGTGAGCTTGGTGCAAAAATTCTCGACGAATTTGTCGCTGAACACCGGTAGAGTGCACGTGCCCTTCCTTGTTTAAAACCCACCCACAGTGGGACCAGAGGCTTGCTTTCAACGCTAAAATCAGTCAGTTGTCCACCTCAGTGTTTACGCCTTGCTCTCTCAAGACTGACGGCAGGGTGTGTGGTGCTATCTCACGTGCACTCTGCCAGTGTTCAGCGGCAAATTCTGTCAGAATTTGCAACAAAGCTCACCTTTCCCAAGGTAAGCCCCGCTTTGTTTCATATGATTATACAACTGGTTATCCTCTTAACACTAATGTGAGAATAGAATGTCAACAGTATAAATTCTGAAAGTATCACCAACATCCACCCTCTACCACGACAAAACGCTATTGAGTAGGCTGATTCTTCATATTACATTTCCAATACAGTTATAACAGATCACGTATTGGTATTGCTGGCGAGTGGAAAAGTCCAGTTAAGTACTGACGACTTCTGTGGTTCATACTAAAAACATTCATAGGCCTCTGATCAAGAGTCTGCGCTATGCCTTTCAAAGGTTTGTTTTTCTTTCTTTTTTTTTAATGAGAGCAAGTGAAGGGACACAACGTTGTGTTTGTGGTGTAGAGTTTTCACGTACTTATTCCTCAAAATGCTAAAAATGTTTTACTTGTTTATCCAAAGAAGCCTACGATAAACAATATAGTTTATTAGAGTCTACATCGACAATGAAGACAAAATAGATAAGTCTTTGAGGGTATTGTTGTCCACATCAGTGTGTACTTTGTATGTAAGTACGCTTCGTGAAGTCAGGCTGTTGTTTACAGCAGCAGTCATATTATTATCCTAGCTTGTATCTCTAAGTTGTCAAAGGAAACAACGAAGCGAAACAAAACGAAATGTTATTTATCCAAGGTAATGAGATAGGAATATATATGCTTTTTTTCCACCCATCCCTGGGCATAGGGAAAGAAATAATAACATGCAAATATAAGGCAGATACCATAAGAGGAACAAAACCAAATAAAACAGTAAGTAAATAAACAGGAATCTTACTCAGTTCAATAGAAATATACTCCGGCGGTTTCTATCATACCACTGCCAAACGAACGCCAGTGGAAAAAATCATGTGTAAGATAGGGGTAAACGGGGAAATGCCAGGGAAAGTATCGGGCCTGATAGGGGGGGGGGGGGGGGGGGGGGGGGGGGGGGGGGGGGGGGGGGGGGGGGGGGGGGGGGGGGGGGGGGGGGGGGGCGAAGCTTAGGAAGAAGGGAAGGGCAGCATACAGTACCATACACAATATATCTAACAAAAAGGACATTTACTTCTATAACAGAAAGAATGAAAGAAAAAAAGTTAGCAGTCGCCGCCCGTGTGTGCTGGTTTTTTTTTGCGTGTGTTTGTTTTTTTTTTTTTGTTTTTCCGTTACGTGTTTTGGCTTTAGTACATTATTTACATGCATATATCTACTCACACACACATTAGGAAAGACATAAGATCGGATTTTTAAGATGATAAACTAATGTGGTTTGGATTTTTTGATTTGTTTCGTTGATAAGGAATATTATATTATTTTTATTTTTAAAAATTATTCCTAATAATTTTGCCGTTCTTTCCGTTTTTTTGTTTTTTTGTGTGTTGATTGTTTTTTGCGTTTGTGTTTGCGTTGATTGTTTTTGGGGTGTTTTTTGGTCGTTCTTTGTTTTTGGTGTTTGTATTTATATTTTATTGCTCTTTTGAAGTAAACGAATTAATTTTTTATAATTGCCACCTCCTTAATTAAAAAGAAACCAACGCTTCCTTTTTGTTTACTATTTATCGGTTTAGAGAGTTTTATTAGAGATTAGAGAGTTCCCTAAAGCACATTCCCACCTGAATAAATCCTGATGAAAATAAACCATGGTGGATTGGTTTTTATTATCTATGTTTTCCAGTTTTTTAGTTTTATAATAAATAATATCAATCCAGATGTTTTTTCAGATTAGTATATTGTTGTGGTTTGTGTTTCTTGACTTGACTGTCTGATCTTTTTTAATGGTAAATTTACAATTATGAATTATGTTGGTGTAGGTTTTTTTTGCAAAATGGCTGGCAAAATCCCGTTTTCTTTTTAATTCTATCATCTTCATTACTTTTATTGTACTGTCTGCTGACGAAAGGTTTGATGTTGAAGGTAGGATTAGATAGATTGAAAGATAGAATAGAATTTAGATAGATAGGAAGATTTAGGATTTAGAAATAAGGATTATTTGGTTTTTTTTTGATTTTGATATAGTTTTTTTTTTTTGTGTTTTTGATTTTTTCTTGAATAGTAGAATTAGATAAGTTGAATTTAGATGTTAGAATATTTTAGAATATTTATGGATTTTGAAGAATTTAGATAGAATAAATTAGAAGATTTGAATTTTAGAATTTTTAGAATTTTAGAATATTTGGTGTTTTTTTTTTTTGATTTTTTGTTTTATTATTGTTTTTTTTGTGGTGTTATTGACGTCGACGTTTCGTTTTCGCGTTTTCATTATATATAGCTTTCAGGGGGCACGTCGAACCACACAATGGTCCTTATCCGCACCATTACCGGCCGCGCCCCCCCGCATATCAGCGCCTATGACTACACGCCGCAATGCCCTTTGTGCACCCCCCCCCAACCGCCGCGTCATTGACGAGCCACCCACACCCCAATGTTGCACTCCATCTGAATATGCACCCTAACTTTGGTAGCTCGTCTAAAGGTTTTTCAGGTAAAACATTAAACAATTTCATATTCACCATCGTAAATATATATATTAATACACTACACGGATACGAACGTGAATCAATGTATAGACGTTGAGGGCATTATAATCGATTGAAAAATGATTGGAATTTATGGATATTTGCGTGGTTATTTAATTTAAACGGGTAATAAAAGAAAAATAAGTTTTTTAAATTTTAATAATTAATTATTAATATATGAGTTAATTTATTATAAAAAGTTGCTTACGCGATCGCCGCACCGCGAGTCCCGGTTCGTCCCCGTTTTTTACGTTTACGCGCCCCGTCGTTGCGCCGCCCCCGTTTATATCTGGGATTTTTTTTTTTTTTTTGTGGAAAGCTTGAATGGGGTGGATGGGAGAGGAAAAAAAATCTGTCATGGAAGAAAAAAAGGAATATGGAAAGGAAAAAAGACTCTCTTTTTTGAGATATATCGTTTTGCTTAACACCAATATTAATATGAGGTGTGGGGGGGGTTGTGTGGTCGGACCAAGATAGAATGTTGTCCAAGATGACTCCCAAAAACTTTATTGAGTATGTGTTGACTTACATCAAGCTGCTTGTCGCCTGGCTTCTCCTCTCTCTCTCCTTGCTTTACTGCGTAACCTTTTTTCTTTTTTTTTTACGTGATAGTTATGATCTTATTACTTTGTTTTTCTGGTTTCATCAAGGGACCTTGTGATCTGTGGGGTTTTCAGACCCAGTTAGTTGTTAAGTTTAACACCAACTGGATCTAAAAAAAAAATATAAAAAATAACTAACCATTTTTTCTCTGTTCTGAATTTTTGTTTTGCCCCTATTTTTATTCCGGGCCAAATCCAAGGCTGAAGCCTTCGATGCCACTGGATCAGCCGACCCCGCCGGAGACGATTTCAACGCGTCAGCGTAAGTACCTCTGGAGGGAGGGGCTGCTTGGTTGTTACCGTTGTCAACACGGAGTTTCGAAACCGTCTCTCTCAAGTTTCCTATCATATCACTCTGGCATCTGACAGTTTCTTCTAATGTATCAATCTTTTTACAGAGTGTTTCGATTATTGTTGTTAAGTTTTTGAGTGAACTCACGTTTGTGTTGTCCGTCAGAGCACCCTGATCGTCTATTTTGTCATTGCCATCCTCCTCTTGATCGTTTTTTTCCACCTTGACACGCTCGCTTCAGCACATCTTTAAGAAAATTTTCTTGCCCACTCTTTTGTTGACCTGTATTTGTTGGTTCTTTGGTTGTAGTGGCGTTCACCTTGCTTCCCTTGCTTCGGTTTTATTAATGATTGAAATTATATCATGATGGATGACTGTTGTGGTCGCTGGTTTTATTGGTGCATTGTCACTAATTGATGTCTTAATACTTTGCTTTCTTCGAGCACTGCAACTGCAAGGTGATAAATGTGTGTCCGGATTACTGTTGATCATATTGATGTATTGCTCTTTATTCAAATTGATAGTAATGTTTAGCATGTGATATTTTGGATAGAAAAATGGAATTGTAACTCTCTCTCTCTCTCTCTCTCTCTCTCTCTCTCTCTCTCTCTCTCTCTCTCTCTCTCTCTTCTCTCTCTTCGTTAATTACGGCTGCGTTTCGATGGATTGTCGCTTAATTAATAATTATAGTTTTGGGTAGTGTATGAATGGTCAAGAAGAAAACAAAAAAGATGGAAGGGGAAGGTAAATAATAATGGCATCTCTCTCTCTCCTCTCTCTCTCTCTCTCTCTCTCTCTCTCTCACACACACACACACACACACACACACAAAACACACACACACACACACACGCACGCACGCACACACACACACACACACACACACACACACGCACACACACACACACACACACACACACACATACACGAACGCGCGCGCGCGCGCGCGCGCACATGCACACGCACACGCACACATCATGAAAAATACGTGTTATGATTATTGATGCTATGAATTTATTGCTGCTTACTGATAACTGATTGTTCGTTCTCGTTTTGCCTTATAACCACATCATGTAAATGTAAAAGAAAGTACAAATGTTGATATTATTGATGCATTGTAATTGTCTAATTATCATCCTTAGCAGTTTGTTGTATGTTAATTTTTTACAAAAGGAATGTAACTCTCTCTCTCTCTCTCTCTCTCTCTCTCTCTCTCTCTCTCTCTCTCTCTCTCCCCCCCCCCCCCCCCCCCCCTTCGATAGGAGGATCGCTTATTCCATATCTGTGTGTGCTGATTCTTTTCTTCTTTGTCATCAATTTCTTTATTCTTGTTTGTTGTTTCAATCGTTTCTTTTTTCCTTTTAAAGTCATCTACGCCTTAACTGTTAATGGATGAACTTTTTAATGTTGTGAAGATATGTGTGTTTGTTAAAGTTTTGTAAGTCTTAGTCACTAGTCATACTTAGTCCCTTAACGGGACAAGGGCCGGATGAAAAAAAGCATGTGTTTGCTTATCTGTTACCCTTGGAAATAAAGATTATCATCATCATCATCTCTCTCTCTCTCTCTCTCTCTCTCTCTCTCTCTCTCTCTCTCTCTCTCTCTCTCTTGCTATGTTCGTAATAATTAATTGCGTCTGTCTCTTTCTATCATTAAAAAAGGTAAGCTGTCTCTCTCTCTCTCTCTCTCTCTCTCTCTCTCTCTCTCTCTCTCTCTCTCTCTCCTCTCTCTCTCTCCTTCTGTGCTGCTCTGGGGACCGTCTCCATACTCAGTCATCCTCTGCCGTTAAACTCTCTCTTTCTCTGTCTGTCTGTCTGTCTGTATGTTTGTCTGTCTCTGTCTCTGTCTCTCTGTGTC
>JAMYXO010000329.1:27500-30000 GCA_033310375.1 Conus canariensis | reverse complement strand
AATTGGAGGAGACTTCAACTTAGTTTTGGACCCCGCAAGAGATTACTGTAATTATAAAAGGGTTAATAATCCCAAAGCGAGAGAAGCAGTAGACAACATGATAAACGATTTAGAATTAAATGATATTTGGAGGGACTTAAATCAGGATTGTCACAGATATACCTGGAGAAGAAATAATCCTTTCCAACAAGCGCGGTTGGATTTTTTTCTCATATCAGATCACGTTGTTTCCTTTGTCGATGATGTAGACATTGAATGTGGGTATAGAACAGACCACTCCATGATTGTGTTAAGGTTACGGTTTGGTAAAAAAAATTAAGAGTAATACTTTTTGGAAATTTAACTCGTCATTATTAAAGGACAAGGACTATCTGGACGAAATTAACAAAGAAATTGAGAATGTTAAACAAGAATATGCTGTAAGCCCATATGCAAGAGAAGCAGTACACACGATTCCTCTGACCGAATTACAGTTTACAATTTCTGATGACTTATTTCTAGATTTTTTACTGATGAAGCTTAGGTCCAAAACTATCTCATACGCAACTATGAAGAAGAAAACCACGAATGAAGAGGAACGTAACATACAGCAAGATATACAACGGCTTGAAAGAAAAGAGACAAAAGACGAAGAAGAGATCAAAGCTTTAGAGTTAAAGAAGGAAAGGCTAAAGGTTATTCGAGAGAAAAGAATAGAAGGGGTACTTTTAAGATCGAGGGCTAGGTGGATAGCTGAAGGGGAAAAAGTGACGAACTATTTCTGTAACCTAGAAAAAAGACATTTCATAAGTAAGAGTATGACTAGATTAATTGATAATCATGGCAATATTCTAAATGACCAAACAGAGATTCTTCATGAGGTTCAAGGATTTTATGAATCACTGTACAAAAAATGTGAAGTTGACGACTGTGATTTGGATGAACTCATTGTAAATATTCCACATTTAGACCGTGACGAAGCAAATAAATTTGATGGCGAAATCACACTGGAGGAGACATGCATAGCATTAAAGAACATGAAAAACAACAAAAGTCCTGGCACTGATGGTTTCACAACAGAATTTTTTAAGTGTTTTTGGAGCAGAATAGGGGTTTTTGTTGTCAGAGCTTTAAATGCCGGATTTAGAAGGGGGGAACTTTCTTGTGTTCAAAGACAGGGACTAATTGTTTGTATACCAAAGGGAGATAAACCAAGACACTTTGTGAAGAACTGGAGACCAATCTCGTTGTTAAATGTTGTATATAAAATAGGGTCATCGTATATAGCCAACCGTTTAAAAAATGTGTTAGCTGGTCTCATCAATGAGGATCAAACTGGTTTTGTTAAGAATAGATACATAGGGGATAACATTAGGCTCATTTACGACACAATTGCTTATTTAGAAGAACACAACTTACCAGGGCTTTTATTAAACATTGACTTTGAGAAAGCATTCGATTCAGTGAGCTGGGATTTTATGTTTAAAGTATTGAAAGCGTTTGGATTTCAACAGGGCTTCTGCAAATGGATTGAAACATTCTATAAAAATATCAACTCATGTGTCCTTGTTAATGGTCAAGTTTCTAGTTGGTTTGAGATAGACCGTGGATGCAGACAAGGTGATCCACTATCGCCATATTTATTCCTATTATGTGTTGAAATTCTAGCATTAATGATTCGGGAAAATGTAAACATACGTGGAATAGTTATAGATACAGTCGAACATAAGCTTTCTCAGTATGCAGATGACACGGAATTTCTTTTAGCAGGCGACATAAAATCATTTGAAACATGTATAAACGTACTGGAAATGTTTGGTCGAATATCGGGGTTATATATGAATCCTGGAAAAACTAGCGCTGTTTGGTTGGGGAGCTGTAAAAATTCTGCTGTTCGTTACATGGACCATTTAGGTATGGAGTGGAACCCACAAAAATTCAAAATTCTTGGAATCTGGTTTACCAACGATTTGCAAAACTGTGCAGATATCAATTATTCTGAAAAATTAGCGGACGTGAAACATTTGTTCAAGATTTGGGTGAGAAGGCAACTAACTCCTTTGGGCAGAGTGGCAGTTTTAAAATCGCTTATTTTATCAAAACTCATCCATTTGTGGATATTACTACCTAACCCACCTGACACTTTCTTTCAGACTTTACAAAATTACTGTTACAAATTTGTGTGGAATAAAAAGCCAGACAAAATAAATAGAAAAACTGCTCACAAAAGTATTCAAAACGGTGGTCTTGGACTACCAGAATTAAAAACGTTTGCTTCTTCCCTAAAATTGACGTGGCTGCAAAAAGTTCAGACTACACACCACAAATGGAAAACTATTACAACATCTAACTTTCCACTTTTAAGCGATATTGAGAAATATGGACCAGAAATACTTTCTTCCTTCTGTAAATCAAATGTATTTTGGACAGAGGTATTTATGGCGTACAAACATTTTTTCTACAAAGTTAACTGTAAGACTTCATATGAACTCCTTGCGGAACCATACAAACAGAATACAAG
>JAMYXO010000329.1:7500-22500 GCA_033310375.1 Conus canariensis | reverse complement strand
CCTCCACCCACCCCACCCTTCAAACAAGAGAGGGTTATTCAGGGTTTTCCTCTGCCGTTTCCCAACACGCACACCCCCCTTAAAAAAAAATTAGGTTAGCCTGCATATTTACACCCCCTCTCCATTTCCTATAATTATACAGTCAGTTGGGTTTTGACAAAGTGTAGTTCTAGACTTTTCTCAATAGATGGACCTACTACTTCCCCCCCCCCCCCCCCCACCTACACACACACACACACACACCCTGGTTCACTAACAGATACGTATTAACATTTCTCGCGCTAGCTTACATGCGTGGGTCAATATTCGGGTGTGTGAGTACGCCCATGCATGCGTGGGAAAGAAAGACGGCTACATGCCAATGTGACCAAGTGCCAGTGTGACCAAGCGCAGTTGTGACAAAATGTCGTTGTGACCACGTGTCGTTGTGAACAAGTACCGTTGTTGCTTCATCCCGGTTTGCCTCTTTTAACTATTTTACAGCTATTTAGAGTCTCTTGAGTACCTGTGTACCTTAGCATGTACAATGCAGATGACTAGTGGTCAGTACCACTGACCACTGGTCATTATGACGTAAATCGGAGATTTTAACTTTTTAACAGCTAATTAATGTTTCCCGAGTGCTTGTGTACCTTGTACAATTTAGATTACTTGTGGTCAGTGCCACTGACTACTGGTCATTATGACGTAAATTGGAGATTTTAACTATTTCACAGCTAATTATAGTCTCCCGAGAACCTGTGTACCTTGTACAATGCAGACGACCAGTGGTCAGTGCCACTGACCACTGGTCACTATGAAGTAAATCAGATATTTCGACTATTTTACAGCTAATCAGTGTCTCATAAGTGTTTGTATTCCTTGTGCAGTGCAGACAACCAGTGGTCAGTGTCACTGACCATTGGTCACTTTAATGTATATCAGAGATTTTAACTATTTTTACAGCTAATTAGTGTCTCCTAGGTGCCTGTGTACCTTGTACAATGTAGATGACTGGGGGGGGGGGGGGGTCAGTTCCAACTAGGGGGGTAAGTTCCAGCTAGTCCTGGAATGACCCTGGGGGTAAAAGCAGGCTAGCCCAGACTTACCCCGGGGTAAGTTCCAGAGGGGGGGGGGGGGGGGTAAGAATGGGCTGTTACACCGGGTCTGTGTGAGTGAGCGATCGAATGACAGCGTGCACGTGATTGATGAAAATGTCTTAAAAGCAAGACAACCTTTTCGTTTCTTACATGGAACGTGAACGGTTTATTGCCCAAACTTACAGATCATGATTTTGTTACATTTATTTGTGGTTTTGATTTTGTTTGCTTGGTAGAGACCTTTATGGAAAAAATGGAAAACAATATATTCATTGGATATAAAACATATTATACATCAGCTGTAAAGCTCTCTCAAAAAGGTAGACGATCAGGAGGCATTGTGTGTTTGATTAAGAATGAGTTCGCTCCCTTTGTAAAAATCATTGATACAAAAAGTTTTATAAATTGTTGTGCATTTGTCATTGATAAAGAATTATTCGGCTTGGAGAAAGATGTATTGTATTCGTGTTCTTATGTTCCGCCGGAAGGTTCGCCTTTTTATATTCATTTTGATCAGGATAATGGGATAAGTTTGCTTGAGAATTGTTTGGTTGATAGTATGACAACAAGAGATGTTTATGTGGTATTGTGCGGTGACTTAAACAGCAGAACTTCAAATATTTCTAGGGATTTTTTGGCAAACAGTGTTATTGAACTGCAATATAAAAGCGAGTCTATCACTTCAATGAGATGTTCTCAAGATCAATATTTGAATAATTATGGAAAATTACTTCTTAACATGTGCACTGCCTTAGATTTAAATATATTAAATGGTTCATGTAAGGGTGACTTCCAGGGTCACTATACATATATATCAGACTCTGGATGCAGTGTCGCCGACTATTTCATTTTTTCAAACGAATTATTATCACTGGTGTATGAATCATGTGAACTACACGTTGTGGAAAGGATTGAGTCTGATCACATGCCTGTTGCAGTTCGAGTAGTGTTTCCACAGGAAAATGAAGTCACTGCTAGTAAAAAGGAAGGTCTTAAGGAAACTATTGAAAAAATTGCTTGGAACAGTGAATATGCTGATGTTTTTTCTGACTCGCTTTGTAAAAACGACATGAAGAGTAAGTTGAACAATGCTATGATTTTAATTGATGTTGATGTCAACGAAGCATTAAGTGTGTTTAATGAGTGTATAAAAGACTGTGCGAATTGTATGAAGAAGCATATAAATGTCAATAAAGAGAAGGTACCACGTGACTGGTTCGACCAGGAATGTGAAACCGCTAAGAAAAAAGTAAGAAGCCTTCTCAGAGTTAGTTGTAGGACATTAGATAGGGAGGATCGGCAAACGTATACCGTTGCTCGGCGTGAATATAAACATTTGCTGGTAAGGAAGAGTAAAGAGTTTAACAATACATTGTTGAACAAACTTGTGACATCAGTAAAAAAAACAGAGAGAATTCTGGGACATTGTCCATAAAGCTTCCTTTAATAGGAAACAGCCAAGAAACGAGATTACAGTTGACAAGTGGTTCCAGCACTTTAAGTCGTTATTAGAAATAGATGTAAATACTTCCAATTATGAAGACCCGGCTGATAGTGACAGTGATAGTTACATGAATCGTCCTATTTCTAAAGAGGAAGTATTGTTGGCCATAAGAAAACTGAAAGTTCGGAAAGCAGCAGGCCCAGATGGTATTGTTAGCGAGTTACTGAAGTATTCAAATGATCAAGTCGCAAATTTTCTCGCAAAATTATTCAATACACTTTTTGACAACGGGGTATTTCCGGAAAATTGGACAGAATCCATTATTTTATCATTGTTTAAAAAAGGAGATGTTAACAATCCCAATAATTATAGAGGTATCTCTATTACTGATATTAGTAGCAAATTTTATAGTTCTATTATTAACAACAGATTACAAGAATGGATAGACGAGAACAATATTACAGGTGAGTATCAAGCAGGCTTTAAAAAAGGATGTTCGACAGTTGATCACATATTTACGTTGTTAGCACTTGTGCAAAAGCAGTTTTCATATAATCGTAAACTTTATGTAACGTTCATAGACTTTGAAAAAGCATTTGATTCGATTAATAGAAATCTGCTATGGCCTATTTTATCAAAAAATGGCATAACTGGTAAGTTATTTAAGTGTATCAAAGTTATGTATGAAAATGTAAAATGTAGAGTAAGGTGTGGTTCTAAACTTTCTGATTACATTCGATGTACAGCAGGAGTGAAACAGGTAGATGCGTGTAGCCCTGTACTATTTTCTGTATTTATTAATGAGTTAGCATTACATGTGATTAATAACGGAAAACATGGTGCTGTGCTCTCACGTACTGCATTTGAGTTGTTCATTCTTCTATTGGCAGATGATGTTGTTTTATTGTCAGAAACGGTTATAGGGCTGCAGACACAGCTAAATAACTTGCAACATGCTGCTTCTTCGCTTCAATTAAAAGTCAACATGAATAAAAGTAACATCATTGTATTTCGGAAGGGAGGTTATCTAAGTGTAAGAGAACGATGGCTATATGATGACGTGGTAATGCCTGTAGTTAATGTTTACAAGTATTTGGGAATATTTATCTCCACTCGTCTGAGTTTCACTGCTGCTTGTAAAGATCTTGCCAGTCGAGCGAAAAATGCATTGTTGTGTATAGTTCAGAAACTATATGCTCTAAATAACAATTCCTTTGAACTGTTTATAAAACTTTTTGATACGCGTGTCCAGCCAGTACTGCTATACGGATCAGAAATATGGGGGTTAGACTAAGCCGCTGTTCACTGTGAGTCAGTTCATTTATTTGCTCTTAAAAAGTATTTAGGCGTAGATCTGCGTACTCCCAACGATTTAGCATATGGTGAAACAAACAGATTTCCCACGTATGTTAATGCTGCGGTTAACTGCCTTCGATACTGGTTTAAGCTATTAAATATGGATGAACATAGGTTACCTAACTTAGCGTATAAAATGCTGTATGATTTAGATGCTAGGGGAAGGAAGAACTGGGTTTCAAATGTGCGTGTTTGTTTATATAGCAATGGTTTTGGTGACGTGTGGTTAAATCAAGGTGTGGGAAATGAAAATCACTTTATAGCAATGTTTCGTCAGCGTTTGATTGACTGTAGATGGCAAAACTGGAATAACCACATTTACACTAGTGAAAGATTTCATTTGTATAGAATGTTTTGTAATACCTATGACTTGAAGCAATATTTGAAAGCAAATATGGACCGAAAACTGGAGCTTATAATGACTAGGTTTAGGCTAGGTATATCTGACTTGAATGTGCATCGATTTAGATATAAATGTTGTAATGATTGCGATCTGATGTGTCCATTATGCCAGATGTCTAAAGAAGATGAGATACACTTCGTTCTTTGTTGTCAAAGGTTGAAAGAAATAAGAAAAAAGTTTTTGGAGCCTAAATATTATCGACAACCTTGTTTATTTAAACTAAGTCTACTCATGGCATGCACTAAACCTGATGTTGTACGTAATTTATCGTTGTTTTTGTATAAGGCTTTTAAATATAGAGAAATAGCTACTTCATAGTTTTGCATGATGTGCCTGCCATAACCGTAGCCCTTTGTATTGCATGATGAAGTGGTATACCTGTACGTTTACCCCTTCATGAGGGGCTGAGGCCTATATGAATAAACATTCATGTCACGGAGAAGATGAAGAGAGACGGAATTTGTGAGAGTTATTTATAGAGGTATAGAAGGAACAGAAGTAGTGTGTGTGTGTGTGGTGGGGGGGGGGGGGGGGGGGGGGGGGGTGATCAGTGTTGTGGTCGATATTCGTTTTAACAGTGTAGGTCAAAGTTTTATGTCGCTGACAGACACAGAGAGAGATAGAGACAGAGACAGAGACACACACACACACACACACACACACACACACACACACACACACACACACACACACACACAGAGAGAGAGAGAGAGAGAGAGAGAGGAGAGAGAGATGGGGACAAACAGATAGACATATAGAAGCAAACAAACAGACAACTAAAGCACAGAGAGAGAGAGAGACAGACAGACAGACAGAGAAACAGCCTGCTAGCTAGACAGATAGACAAAGACAGAAAGACGAGGAAAACACACACACACACACACACACACACACACACACACACACACACACACACACACACACACACACCTCTCACACAAACACAAATACACGCGCAAGAAACACACGCACGCACACACACACACACACAACACACACACACACACACACACACACACACACACACACACACCACACACACACGCACAGAGAGAGAGAGAGAGAGAGAGAGAGAGAGAGAGAGAGAGAGAGAGAGAGTGAAACAGACAGACCGAAAGACAGACAGACAGACAGACAGACAGAGAGATCATTGAGACAGTATATGTTTATTCCCAGTTTTTCAGCGTGTGTGTCTGCTGGTGCGAGAGCACATCTATGTATTTACATATGTACTTGCCACTGTGCAAATGAGAATCCACACGTATGGTTAGCATACACGCACGCAAGCACGCACACACACACGCACACACGCATGCACACACACAGGGACGCATGCCTTTTTCTAGTGTGCATATTCTTGTGTAAATACGCAAAGGAACATCCATTCACATTCTCACCATTCCAACACTACCTACACCACCACACACACACACACACACACACACACACACACACACACACACACACACACACACGCATCACACACGAAGCACGCACGCACGCACATGAAGCACGCACGCACGCACACTCGCACAGACGCGCGCGCACGCATGCATGCACAAGTTAAGCAATATACACCATAAGTGCATACCGCACACATACATGCATAACACACAAATACACACAAACATGCGCACACATTACACAAACAAACAAACATTCACACACACACAACACACACACACACACACACACACACACACACACACACACTCACTCTCTCTCTCTACACTCTCTCACTCTCTCTCTCTCTCTCTCTAAACCTCTCACTCTCTCACTTCTCTTCTATATATATATCTCTGTCTGTCTGTCTGTCTGTCTGTCTGTCTCTTCTCTCTCTCTCTCTCTCTCTCACACACACACACACACACACACACACACCACACACACACACACACACACAACACACAAACACGCACGCACGCACACACACAGAAATACACTCCCATACACTCATACACTCTTGCGCGTACACACACACACACACACACACACACACACACACACACACACACACACACACACACACACACACACACACACACACACACACAACAACACACACACACACACACACACACACTACCTACGCACACACGCACACAAACACACGCACACACACACTCACTCACACACACATACACACACACACGCGACACACACACACACACACACACACACACACACACACACACACATACACACTACCACACCACACACACAACACACACACACACACACACACAACACACACACACACACACCACACACACAGCAACGGACAAAAATGGGAGCACACTTGCTATTGCATTTCTCAGCAGCCCTCTGATCACCGCCGACCCTCCCAACCACACTCCTCTACCCCCTCCTTCCTTCCCCCTGTCCTCCCAATAAGAAAATCACTCATTTTTGCTGCAAATATCATGGCTTATTTCATTCAAAGCGATACTGCTGACGACACAAGGGAGATCACTCTTTTTGTTGTCAGATATCATGGCTTATTGCATTCAAAGCGATACTGCTGACGACACAAGGGAGATCACTCCTTTTTGCTGCAGATATCATGGCTTATTTCATTCAAAGCGATACTGCTGACGACACAAGGGAGATCACTCCTTTTTGCTGCAGATATCATGGCTTATTTCATTCAAAGCGATACTGCTGACGACACAAGGGAGATCACTCCTTTTTGCTGCAGATATCATGGCTTATTGCATTGAAAGCGATACTGCTGACGACACAAGGGAGATCACTCCTTTTTGCTGCAGATATCATGGCTTATTTCATTCAAAGCGATACTGCTGACGACACAAGGGAGATCACTTCTTTTACTGCAGATATCATGGCTTATTGCATTCAAAGCGATACTGCTGACGACACACGGAAGATCACTTCTTTTGCTGCAGATATCATGGATTGTTGCATTCAAAGCGATACTGCTGACGACACAAGGGAGATCACTTCTTTTGCTGCAGATATCATGGATTGTTGCATTCAAAGCGATACTGCTAATGACACAAGGGAGATCACTTCTTTTGCTGCAGATATCATGGCTTATTGCATTCAAAACGATACTGCTGACGACACAAGGAAGATCAAGGTCATTCTTCTGAATGCATACCAGGGAGCCTTTTCTGATCGGAGGGCGGGTAGGGTTACAGGAGAATTGGAGGAAAACGTGTGGGTATTCTTTTTTTCGGGGGCTCACAAGTTTCAACAGCATTCACAGCTGTTTATTCATGAACACAATAATGTCTTGATCAAAATGAACAGGGGATCTCTGGTGTCGTGAGAGGAATGTTTGCTGACCGGGATCTCAATTGCCGTTAGCCTTTTATTTTCCAGTGAGCTTTCACATCATTCTTCTCTCTCTCTCTCTCTCTCTCTCTCTCTCTCTCTCTCTCTCCTCTCTCTCTCTCTCTCTCTCTCTCTCTCAGACCTGACACCCCAGAAGATGAGGCGAGTGAGGAGTGTCCGGCAAACAAATGTCAGTCTGATCCTCAGGATCAGCATGCTGACATAGTCAACATGGACGTGCCTGTCCAAAACCGTTTTGATCCCTTATCCAGTGTCCATGAGAAACAGCAGGGACCTGACAACACTGCACTTTTTAAACACTCCCCCAATGGTCAGAGTTCTACAGAAAACTACCTCCAGCACCAGGACTCTACACATAGCGTTAACCCAACACACCAAAAGAAGCCCCCTAAAGAGATATTGAGTGAAATCACCATCCCCAATCATACTTCATCACTCCTCATAGGTGACTCGGTCATTAGGAATTTTGTCACCCCATGTGGTGCACCACGTCTCGCTCTGTATAGAGATGTTACCCATCCTAGCATGAGAGGCACTGCATGTCTGGCAGTAAATTTCAAAAAAGTTCTTCCCCAGATTGTGCAATCTAGAGTCCAAGACTCTTTCCGTGGACCTGTCTTCTCTCGTGGCCCATCCCAACGTCCCTCAGTTTCTTCCTTAGACCACAGTAGGGGGAGAGTCCCATTTTACAGCAATACCCAGTACCGCTCACTACCCTACCCTTCGGTGAATGTGCGAGTTCCCCCACTAGCTTCCTCTTCCCACTTCCCCAGTTACCCTCCCATAATGGCCAGGTCAACTGTGGCAGGACCTATCCAATAAAGACTGGATATCCACGTGATCAGGTCCCTTTAGAGAGGTTGGAACGTGACACTGACGAAATGACTTTTCCCTCCTTAGTTAATCAGTCTAAAGATAGTAGACCTATTAATGCTTCTAACGATGCTTCTTCAGCATTCCCCCATTCCCACCACTCCTTCCCCAGACAAAATTACACAGCTTCCTATTCCGCCTATCCCAGAACCCCAGCTCCATACCCATACTTGCCCTATGTGCCTGGAGGAGACCCCTTGCCAAGACAGTATATTGGTTCAGGTGGTTCTAACTCCTTATCCACACAACAGGGTGTATACTATGACACCCGAAATAGGCCACCACTCAGGAATCCCCAACACCAGTATGCCAACCATTTAAACATGGCACCACTGATGGCCTACCAGCGTGGTCTTCAGCGATCCATACCAGCCTGGTAGACAAATACCCCATTTATCAAACCTAATGCTCATATGATCTACCCCATAATGGAATTTGCTGGTAATGTGTGAATTAAAGTTGTTTTTTTTCATGTTCGTATGACCATTTGTTCTTTATGTATTCATTATTGTTATGTAGTCTCCTATCGTTGAAGGGACTCAAGTCGTCAGTAGATTTGAAGTTTATTTGTATGAACGGTCCTGCTTACACGGGTGGGGGCTATGATGATATTGGATCGTGGTGCTTCCCCTTAGAAATTGTGTGGCCTTGTTGGTGTGAAAGCATTCTTTATAAATAATCGCATTATATTGATTATTGAACTTTAGATTATTTTTCTTCGTAGTTAAGTTCACTATTTTTGCTATGAGATTTCTAGTGCATGTTGTTTGTGCGTCATTTTGATTCCTACTCGTTGATTATAATTGCTATTGTCCTGCTGTTAATTATGGACAATATCAATGCCACCAAATGACTAAGTAAACCTGGATTTAAGATAGGATATCTTAATGCTTGCCATTTGATAAACAAAATATCAGAGTTACCTTCTATTTTGTCTAATTCTAATGATTGTTTTCATGTTTTTGGGTTTTCTTAATCGCGTCTAAGTAATGTAATATCTGACAGTGTACTCTCGATTCCTGGTTACAATATAATCCGAAGAGATGCTGCCGTGAAATTCGAAACTGGTTTGGTAACGTATGTTCATCAATCTGTAAATTATAGGGTCTTAAATATGTTTAATAGATTCAATATTGAAAGTATTTGGATTGAAATTCGCCTAAAAGGGACCAAACCGTTTTTAGCCGGCTTCATATACAGAAACCCAGAAGAGAGGGTAGAGTGGTCACAGCGTTTCGAACTCATGATGGAAGATGTTTTGAGTTATTCTACGGAAGTTGTCCTGCTAGGCGATTTTAATATTGACTTACTGAAGCCCCACGAAACATGGAAAAGATGTTATGGATTATTTAACCTGAAGCAATTAATAAACACCCCTACTAGGAAAACGCCACAGTCTGAAACAATAATAGACCACATTTACGTCACTTGCCCCAGTAACATAATAGAAACGTCTGTTCCAGTCCTTGGCCTAAGCGACCATTTCCCAGTATGCTTAACCTGGTCAAAGAAAGGCATAAAAATTCCCAGATGTGGTCATAAATGTATATCGTTTCGCTCCTATAGAAACTTTACTGAGGAAGACTTCCTGACTGACTTAAGCATGGCAAACTTTACAGAGGTTTACCAACATACAAACCCGGATAAAGCATTATCAATATGGTATACAATTTTCATGTCCGTTTTGATAAACATGCCCCCCTAAGAAACAAGCGGGTCAAATACATAGAAAAACCACCATGGTTGAATGCCGAAATTAATGTCGAAATCCAGACTCGCGAGAAACTATTGCAAAACACTGGCAAAGATGATAACTTCAAGAAACAACGAAACAAAGTAACCGCAATGAAACGACGCGCTCGAAAAAAGTATTTTAATGACTTGATTAAATCTAAAAGCGATACGAAATCAATTTGGAAAACAAATAAACCAACTATCAGGGAAAAAGTCATTAGTAACAGCCCCTTGTAGTGATAATCTCTCGGTCGAAAAGCTGAACAAACATTTCACAACTGTTGCCCAAAGAGTTGTTACGACAGACAACTCACAGTCAAACGATCTGTTGTTGTTAAAACATTTTTGTGATTCAAAAATCATATACAGAAAACTTCAGTTCCCATTCATTATTGTGCACGAAGTTTTCAAAGAACTATCATCTTTAAAACAGTCTCGTTCACGGGGTTTGGATGGACTTGACAACAAAATCTTGAAGATATCTGCACCCTTTATGTCGGAACACATTACATATGTTTACAATCTCTGTCTTGAAAATTGTTGTTATCCACAAGTATTTAAGGATGCCAAAGTGCTGCCGATTCATAAGGCTGGTGATCTTTCGGACCCATCCAATTATAGACCGATTTCTATTTTATCTGCTCTGTCCAAACCTTTGGAAAAACACATTAAATGTAATCTTCAGGCACATTTCACCAAATATGATCTATTTCACCCCAATCAGAGTGGATTTAGAGCCAGTCATTCCTGCCACACCATGCTCACAAACTTAATAGAAGAATGGCATTTGAACATAAACAATGATTTATTCACTGCTGCTGTCTTTGTTGATTTTGCAAAAGCATTTGATACCATTGATCATGATCTTTTATCTAGGAAATGTATTTTATATGGACTTACCTCAGACTCAGTAAATCTCCTTTCATCTTTTTTGAACAATAGAAGACAAGCAGTATTTCAAGATTCCATTATGTCACCTCTTATGACGGTGAAATATGGTATTCCTCAAGGATCTATTTTAGGTCCTATTTTATTTTCTATTTATGTTAACGATTTACCACTTCATGTAACGTCGTCTACTGAACTGTTTGCTGATGATACTACCCTTTATAATAAAGATAAAAGTCCGGAAATGGTGTGCTGCAACATGCAGAAAGATTTAGATCAATTAGTTAGCTGGACCGAAGCAAATCATATGGCTCTTCACCCTCTCAAGTCAAAGTTCATGTTAGTTACCACCAGACAGAAAAGACAAAACATTAAAACCAGCCTGCCAAGCCTTAAAATTTATGACAAAGCATTGGAAGAAGTCGAATCGCACAAATTGCTAGGTCTTACACTTGATAATAATATATCTTGGTCTAGCCACATATCTTTACTTTGTAAAAAAAACTGTCCAAGAAAGTGTTTCAGCTAAATAGAATAAAGCATTTTCTTGATGAGCATACTCGAAAGATATTTTTCCATGCATACATCCAACCGGACATAGGCTATGCTTCAACTTGCTGGGATTTGGCAAGTAAAAACTCCTTAAGACCTCTTGAGAGCTTATACAGACGTTCTCTCAAACTTATTCTGCTCAAATCATCGTCCCTCCTACCCAGTGATTACAAATACTTAGGTATTCTTCCCTTTGGGTTTAAATGCCGCTTTAATGAAGCTAATTTTATGTACAAAATTATAAATAATTTAACGCCGTCTTATCTCCATCGACAATTCATCGTAAACGATATTCGTAGCAAACGTACTATTTTCACCCCACGACCTAGGACTAATCTCTTCATGACCTCCCTTACTTACTCGGGTGCCAGACTTTGGAATGAATTGTCCGATCATCTTAAGAACAGCTGTAGTTTGATATCTTTCAAAAAGGCTTACCACAATACGTTATGGAAACATCTTTAAAATGCCGGCATGGTTTCGATTTCTAAGGACCTTTTCCCCAGTCCAAGTCAAATGGCCATTTTCCGCTCAATAAAACATGGTTGTAAGTTTTGTTTTGTTTTGTTTGTTTGTTTTTTGTTGTTGAGGGCATGGTGTAAAGAAGCTTGTCAGCTTATCTGTTTACCCTCAATAAAATATTCGTATTTTCTCTCTCTCTCTCCTCCATTCCCCCCCCCCCCCCCCCCCCCCCTTGCCCTAATCATTTTGTTTTCTTCTTGTGGTTGTTGGTAGTGGTGGTGGTGGTGTTTATTGGTTCTTTTTCTACTTACTTCTTTTGTCAAAGGTTTTCATGCAAGCAATTGTTGCATTTTTTCATGTGTGTTTGTTTGATTTGCTTTTTACTATATATTGATTTTTCCTTGCCCAGGGGGCTGGATGTGGAAGGCACCCATGCTTGGTCCACTGCCCTCTTGAAGTGGAATTCGTTCGTTCGTTCTTCTCTCTCTCTCTCTCTCTCTCTCTCTCTCTCTCTCTCTCTCTCTCTCTCTCTCTCTCTCTCTCTCTCTCTCCATTTACCCCTAACCTACCCCTTGGCCTTTTCCTTCCCCGTTTCCTTCCCCTTGTTCGCTATGTTCACGCGTTTTCCTATTGCGTTCGTTTGTCAATGGTGTGGACAATAGCTAATTTGTATTGAACTGTACAAGATCTTGTTATACTTTGTTCTTTTTATATGTATTTGCATTAATTTGATCTTTAAATGCATTAATTTGATCTTTAATTTGTTTATCTTTCCTTTTGCCCCAGGGCTGGGTGGAAAAAAGCATTTGTATTGCTTATCTCATTACCCTGGTAAAATAAAATTTCGTTCGTTCGTTCGTTCGTTCGTTCTCTCTCTCTCTCTCTTCTCTCGCTCTCTCTCTCTCTCTCTCTCTCTCTCTCTCTTCTCTCTCTCTCTCTCTCTCTCTCTCTCTCTCTGCGTGCCTGAGTGCGTGCCTGCGTACGTCTGTGCGCATACCACCCATTCGGGGCGCGCGCGACACGTAATATGTGTGTGTGTGTGTGTGTGTGTGTGTGTGTGTGTGTGTGTGTGTGTGGTGTGTGTGTGTGTGTGTGTGTGTGTGTGTGTGTGTGTTCGTGCGCGGTTAGAACACAGCCTGGCTCACACACACCACACACACACACACACACACACCACACACACACACACACACACACACACACACACACACACACACACACACACACACATCGTCTCAACTCCATATGAAGCGCAGATAGAGGAGAACAAAGGTTGAACATCGCTCTCAAGTCAATAAGCCAAAATAGAAGACTTTACAAAATACACAACACACCCAGTTCACGAATGCCACAAAACAACTTTTAGTACCAGCTCCGGCCAAAGAGCTTGTCAGGAGATATCAATGGATGTGCGGGGACACAGGGAAGGGGAAAGGTCGATCAAAAGAGGAGTCATCCACTGTGAGTTCCTCAGAAGCTGTGCTAGTGATCAGGAGAGGACCCTCAGACAGTGCAGTCAGAACACCCCAGACAGTCCGGCACTTCAATCCATAGAGAATTCCCCGCCCTTGGGCTGTGCTGGAAAAGAAGATGAGATGACGGCTGGGGAAGAATTTAAGGGTACATTGTGTGTGTGTGTGTGTGTGTGTGTGTGTGTGTGTGTGTGTGTGTGTTGTGGTGTGTGTGTGTGTGTGTGTGTGTGTGTGTGTGCGTGTGTGTGCGTGCGTGCGTGCGTGCGTGTGTGTGTGTAGTGTGGTGTGGTGTAGTGTAGTGTAGTATAGCGTAGTGTAATGTAGTGTAGTGTAGTGTAGTGTAGTGTAGTGTAGTATAGCGTAGTGTAGTGTAGTGTAGTGTAGTGTAGGTGTAGTGTAGTGTGGTGTGGTGTGGTGTGGTGTGGTGTGTGTAGTTAGGTAGTGTAGTGTAGTGTAGTGTAGGTGTGGTGTGGTGTAGTGTAGGTAGCGTAGTGTAGTGTATGTGTAGGTGTTAGTGTAGTGGTGTTGGTGTGGTGTGGTGTGGTGTGGTGTGTGTGTGTGTAGTTAGCGTAGTGTAGTGTAGTGTAGTGTGTGTGTGGTGTGGTGTGGTGGTGTGGTGTAGTGTAGTATGCGTATGTGTGTGTAGTGTAGTGTGTGTTGTGTTGTGTGTGTGTGTGGTATGTAGTGTGGTGTGGTGTGTGTGTGTGTGTGTGGTGTGGTGTGGTGTAGTGTAGGTAGTGTAGTGTAGGTGTGTGTGGTGGTGTGGTGTGGTGTGGTGTGGTTGTGTATGGTGTGTAGTGTAGTATGCGTAGTGTTATGTGTGGTGTGGTGTGTTGTGTGTGTGTGTAGTGTTAGTATAGCGTAGTGTAGTGTAGTGTAGTGTGTGTGGTGTGGTGTAGTGTGTATGGGTGTAGTTGTAGTTAGTAGTGTAGTGTAGTGTGGTGTGGTGTGGTGTGGTGTGGTAGTTAGTGTAGTGTAGTGTGTGTGTGTGTGTGGTGTGTGTGTGTGTAGTGTGGTGTGGTGGGTGTGGTGGTTGGTTGTGTGTGGTGTAGTGTAGTTAGTGTAGTGTGGTGTGGTGTGGTGTGGTGTGGTTGTTAGTATAGCGTAGTGTAGTGTCTTTATCTCTGTTTCTGTATCTTCCTCTCTCCGTCCCTTACTCCCTCCATCCCTTCCTCTCTCCCCGCTATAAACAAGATCGGGAAACTGGACGTACGGGGTTTACTACGTTCAGTGCAGATACAGTGACATACCTTTAGTCAATGTGAACAGGATTTATTTGTCGTCATGTTTCCCTTTCATCCAAAAATGGAAGTAAGGAAGGAAGAAAAAAATAAAACAAACCAAAAAGCATATGTGGCAGGAAAAATACAGAAACATGGACACAAAGTTTGCATTAAGACAGGGAGTTTTCCCCTCTGA
>JAMYXO010003299.1:0-20558 GCA_033310375.1 Conus canariensis | reverse complement strand
CCTCAGGGGAAGAAAACTCCCCGGGAAAATTTTTTTTGGTTTGAACTTCATTCTGGATGGGGGCAACAATGTCGCCCGGGCCCTCCACAAAATGAGGGTTTTCCTGGGTCTTCTCGGGGAGAAATCACTGTAGTTCATCCATAAGGGCCTTTGGGAAAAGGGGCATTTTGGGTATCCATCCCCAAGGGTCTGTTTTTTTCCTCGCGTTGTTTTTTTGCTGCTTTCAAGATGACTTCCTTTGGGCCACACAAACAGTTTTTGGGGGAAATTGCACAGCCCTTTGCAAAAAACCCATTTCCCAAAATTAAATCCAGTCGGGTTTGTGTACTCCTTGGAGAGAACCGCTTTTGAAAAGGGCCTTTTAAGTACTTTTTGGGCGTGTCGCGGATGTTTTTTGGGCAAAAGGGTTAAAACTCAAGACCAACTGTATAAATCTCATGGGCACAGATCCATAAGCTTTGCCAATCAAGCCACACTACGCCCCAGGTCTCTTTTTTCCCTGTTTTTTTTTTTTTGGATTGCGTCCCAATCATTGTGGCGGTTCTACACCCCACCACGCCGGGGGATCCACCTTTCGGACTGACACATCCAAGTACTTTTTTTTCCACGGGTATTTGTCCCCTTTGCTGCCATGACAGAGAAAAGTTTTTTCCCTTTCAAAGTTCAGTAGTGATATTGGCCGAACGGGCTGATGTCACTTGATTTTTGCTTTTTTGGGGATGTACACACCTCTCCCGTCACCCAAACTGGCCGCTGACTTCTGGTTTCTCCAAGCCGATCGCAGCGGGCCTGGGGAGCCACCCCAGCCCCTTTGGGGACATTTTTTTTGTAAAGCGGGAAAGGGTTTAATTCCTTTGGCCCTGGTGAGGATTTGGCTCTGGCTTTGCCCGCCCAAACCTTTCTTGATTTCCGCCAACTTTGGAGGCTTGCCATTGAACTGTTCCTAAGGGTTGGTTGGCCCACCAACCTTGAATGTCGAGGGTGCTTTGCTCTGGGGGCCCGAGGAAAGTTTTTCCCCAGATCTGCTCAAAAACTCCCTTTTTCCACACTTAGGGGCCCCCGATTTTGGCTGCCCCAAACATGTTCTGGCAAACTTTGGGAAGGGGGCTCTGAAAAGCGCCCCTTTTGGGCGTCTTCTTTTGCTCTTCCTCTTCATCGCGATTCCGCCCTTTCTGAGGGCGCTGTGTTTTTTTTTCAGGGCTTTCCCCCCTTTTTTTCCCAAACCCTTTTTTTTTCACTGGGAATGGGGGTCTTCATTTTCATCTTTAGGTTTTTTTTTTGGGGGCCCGAACTTGTCCATCTTTTTTTGGCGTTTTGGATTTCTTTGGGGGTTTTCTCTTTGGGGAGTTTTGGGCCCCTAAAGGGGGCCCCTACATGTGGCCAAAACACAATTCCCCCCTATTGGGGGGGCCTTTTTTGGGGTTTTCCCGGGTGCTTTTCCCTATCATTTCATCGAGTCTTTTGGGCCCATTTTTTCATTTCCCGTTTTCTCCAATCTTCATTTCGGGTTTTCTTTGTGGCAGGGTTTATTTCCCGGGGCCCCGGGATCGGGGGCCCGTCAAATTCCCCCATCCGAACCAAAAGCGTGGGTGTCCCCCCCTTTTTTCTGTGGTTTAAATCCCCGGGCCCTTTGGCTTCCGACGTCTTTTCTGTTGATTTCCAAAATGCGCTGCCCGCTCATTTAAGCTTTAAAACAAACCCATCTTTTTTCTGGGAACTTCATGCCACGGGGGGTACGAAACGCTTTCCACAGACACATGGGTATTCCCAAATTTTTTTCCCTGTTTTATAGTCCCTTTGGGATTTTTCAGTCATGATTGGTTGACACCGATGGGGTTCATCAATTTTTTCCCCCCTTTCGGGGAAACCTGGAGCATCTTTTTCCTTTTTAAAATTCTTAGTAGCCAAAATTTTAAGGCAAAGGGGGAGCCAGCCCACAGAGCCCTTGGGGGTTTTGGTCTTTCCCATGCCTCCGGGCTTTCCCGGGCTCCTCCCCGGCCCCATTTCCCCGGAAATCAATGGGTTTTCCCAGCATCATAGAAAAAACTCGGGAGAGCGTGGCCAGAAGTCCCCTCAGAAAGAAGCCCCCCCTTTAAGCAAGTGGTTTTGGGCCCTTATCTCCTACACTCTAAGGGGGGTTGGGCCCACCCGGTTTATGACTTTCCGGGTGTCCCCTGCTTCCCCCTTTTTTTTTTTTTTTTCCCCCTCTTTGGGAAAACCATGGCTGGATTCGAAACCCCTGACCCTCTGGACATCTCAAATTTTTTACTTAATGATCGCGCTTTTTAAACCATGAGCCACAGGGGCACCTAAATTTGTAGGGAAATTAAGCCTTATAAATTCATTTTTTTTTCCCCCTTGACCAGACCCCGCTTGAACACCCCTCTGCCGCTTTCGCCATTGTTTCAGGGGTCTGGTTTTTTTTCCTTCCCCGCAACTGAGAAACGTTTTCATGAGGGTGTATGCAACGTTCCAAAAAACCCCCTAGCCCAATTTCTCGTGAGGAATTTGACCTGATACCCCCTCTCCTAAGGGTGTTTTTCCAGATCAGCATACTTTCAGTCCTTTTAGATTTGAGCTGGGCCCCCAAACCCGTTCTCATAGGCACCGGACTCGATCATGATCAGCTGCTTTTTTGACTTTGAGTGGCCCACTATGCTGGTCTCATGCCACTCTTTCTGATGATTCCGGGGGGACCCCTTCCATTTTGGGGGGCGCAGTGCACTCCCCCTCATTTTGCCCCCTCCAGCGACCCCTGCCTGCATGTTTTGATGGCACAGTTTTTATTTCAAGTGTTTTGTGTGTGTGGTGTGTTTGTTGTGTGTGTGTGGGTGTGGGGGTGTGTTGTGTGGCAAAGCGCCGCGCGTTGGGGTGAACTGAATATTGCAAAGCTAGAATATTTTTTTTTTTCGAACATTTCCATATTGTATTGTCCCGGGGGTTTAATGATTTGAAATATCCATTGCCCCCCCCCCCCCCCCCCCCCCAAACCGACAGCTTCCCCCCGGGCCCCTTGGGAACCCTTTCCCTTTTTTTGATTAAAATTTTTTCAGTTCCCATTCTTCCATTCAACGGCCCCCAAACTTTGTGTTGGGGGGGTTCATGAAACACGCTGTAGCGGGATTTCAAAAGTTAGGTGCACCCGGAAAATTTAAGGGCCCAAAGATTTTTTCAGGAACAGCTTTTCCATCGTCTTTGGAAATCTTTCTGTTTCTAAAGGATAACAAGCAATTATTCCACACACCCATATTTATTTGAAAAGAACCCAAAGCTGACCACAAATACGTCAAAAAACAAGAACATTTTTTGCTTGGCTTGGAAAACACAGTCTGTCACGTAATGGAAATTTCACCTAGCAAAGGCATGTGAGAGCACCCCTTTGTCCAGGCGTCACAGCCCAAGACGTCCCATCAACCATCCCTCTAGCAGTGTTATACACGCTTGTCCCCGGGCTACATTTTTGTGCGGGACCGCACCCAAATTGACGTGCCAACTCAAATGTTGTGGAAAAAAAAAAAATTTGTTAACGGGTTTGGCACTTCCCCAAAAGACACACACTGTCTTTTCCGACATTTTTCGGCAGAAACCATTGGCCCAGAAATGTTTTCTGATTTTGAAGGATACAGAAAGTTTTCAAAATGTTTATACACATAGTTGGTATATTACTAACCTACTGCTCCATTTTTTTATTGCGGGACATTTCAAAATCATTGCAAAGCCATTTTTTTAACAGGATCAACAAGGTCAAGGGGTTAGTGCTGGCTAGCTTTTAGAATTGGGTTCATTTCCCTTTATCATACTGAATCTAAAATAACACTCATGGTCCATATTGATGTTTCAGTATTCTAGGATTAGAGCAGCGAAATTCAAAGGTTTCAAGCACTTTTCTCCCCACCCCCATGAGCAAAAGGTACTTCCATAACTGGGCTTTTGGTTCTTTTAAAAAAAAGGGGGAGGGGGGGGGGGGGTCATGTTTATGAATTTGCATGTAACCTTTCTTTTTCTTTGTCCTTTATCCTACCCCGGCGGGGGGGGGGGTGTGTGTGTGGTTGTGTGTGGGGTGTGTTGTGTGTGGTGTGTGTGTGTTGGGTGCTGCGTGTTGTGTGTGTTGTGTGTTTTGTGTGTTTTGTGTGATTCATTACGCTTATTTGTTCGCTACCCCCCAATTATTTCTTATTACGGTTTTGTATCGTTTTTTGTATTGATGTAAGTCCAAACTTAGCGAGAAAAAAAACTCTCAATGACTTTTCATTTTTGCTCAGTCTAACGCGCAAGGCCGACATTTATAACATTATGCACGGGTGGGCCAGATAAAAATTCAGATTTTAGACTATTGTCACCAAAGATAAAACAAAAAAAAAAAAAACAACAAAAATTTTAAAAAAAAAAAAAAACCCCGAAACCCAAAAATTAGGGTTATGCAAATCCACTTATCTAACAAAAAGAGGCCCGCCCAATTAGACTTGAGTGATGGTTTTTTCAGGGTCCCCAGCTAAAGCGGGCCACTACCAATAGCATGGATATGGCTTGCCAGGTTTATCCTCTAAAACCAAACTCCCTGTTAGATGGGGTTTTGGGTTTCTTAAATTAACCCTAGACTCAAACTGTTTTAATTCAATGCACATTAATTTCACTTTTTCATTCTTTTTACTCCAAACACAGACCAACGAAAAAAAATTTTGAGCGCAATCTCCCAGAGGGAAAAGCTAGGAAAAGTTAAATTGACAGTCCAGTTTATTCTCACAAAATGTTCACAAATTTTCAGAAACTGTTCATTTTGCTTAAAGGGGTTTATAGTTATATGAACAAATCTTGAAAAACGAAAAGATGACACAAAGCAAAATGTTGCAAAACCGTTTTAACCAAAATAGAAAATAAAATTAACTGCAATAATCACAATGATCCAAAATGTTCCAAAAATTACTGATGAGGGAATCGTTCCCATCCGACACCACAGAACTGTTTAACCTGAGCTAATCTATTTACGGTTTTGCGCAAAGTCCCCACAGCCGCATGGGGGGAAACGAAAAATCTTAAAAACTCGTTTTCCAACACAGATCGAACATCAAAAAAAATCGGGAACTTCGAACCGAAATTTCCACCAAAAAATCACCCCTTTAGCAAAGGGGTGCATATTATGAAAATTTTTTTCAGAGGCTGCTACAGTTTCGACGTGAATCTTTCGGGGTCAACAAATTACTACGTTTACCCAGAGGATCTCAACATGGTCACCAAATTTCTTCCCATCCCTTCCCCTTTCCCCCCCAAAAACTCCCCCCCAACGTGCCCCACCTTTCGTCCCCCCTTCGCCTCTACCCCCTCCCATCTTCACATCAAATTCCCACGCCACACCTTCATTAAAAACCTTTTTTTAGCCCCTTCCCCCCCGGGCTCTTGCCATCTTCCTCCCTACCACCCCTTATTAGATTTTTTTAAACATATTTTTGGGTGACAACTCTTGCTGGCCCCTCCCCCCCTACCCCCCCCCCCCCCCCCCCCCCCCCCCCCCCCACTTTCTAATCAATTTACAATCCCCTGTTTCCCTTTTTTTTGGGGTGTTGTGTTCCCTGAGATTACACCTCCCAACCTTTTTCCCTTTCCCCCGCGAGTGTCGTGCGCTCGCGCGCGCAACCACACCCCCCCCACTTTTTTGGGGGGTGCGCGCACGCAAAAATTTCCCCCCCCCTCCCCCCCCCCTCCCCCCCCCCCCCCCCCCCCCCTTTACAATAATTTCGTTCCTGCCCCAGCCCTTTCCCCCCCTACATGTTTTTCCCCTTTCCCTTTCCCCTCTTCCTTTCCCCTTCCCCCCTCTTCGGGAGTGGGCGTTTTGGGTAGCCTATTTAAAAAATACTTAGTTGTGATTTACTTTATAAGACATCCCCCCCTTTTTACTTACTTATACACATAATTTGATATTTGCAAAATCAGAAAGGGCAAGATGAAGTTTTTTGAAATTTCATAACAATTGAACTGCGCATGTAATAAAAAACCGGTACCCCCCCCTCTCCTCTCTCTCTCTCCTCCTCTCTCTCTCTTTTTGTTTTGGGGTTGTGGGGGTTTGGGGGTTGGGGGTTTTTGGGTTTTTTTTTTTTTGGGGTTGGGGGGTTTGGGGGGCCCCGGCCCCGGTGGTGTTTTGTGTGTGGTGTTTTCGTGTGTGGGTTGTGTGGTGTTGTGTGTGGTGGTTGTGTGTGTGTGGGTTTTGTGTTGTGGAAAACGGGCATGCACAATTATAATGTTTAATTTTTTTTAATAGGACTGGCACCCTTTTTCCCCATTTTTGGGAAAAGTTTCTTTTCGAGGCCCCGCTATGTATGTGTGTTGTGTGTGTGTGTGTTTGTAGTGTGTTTTGGTTTTGGGGTGTGTGTGCGTGCGTGCGTGCGCCGGCGTACAGTTGTGTGTGTGGTGTGTTGTGTGTGGTGGTGTGTGTGTGTTGTGGTGTTGTGATTAAAAAAAAGCTTACTGAAAAAGGGGTTTCAGGGACAATAATTTGAAAAATTACTTTTCAGCAAGTGCCCAAACCTGTTTTTTTTAAAAAACCAACCCCTTTTGGAGCCCATGGGGAAGGATGTAAAAAAGCGAAAATGTCAAAGAGGTAAAGATGAAAAAGTTCAGGAGTCAAAAAGTGGCTTCCTAAAAACAGAGAGAATGACTGATAATCCTTTAGTGAGTATTATTTTTACAAGTCGGTTTTTTCTTTGACCATAAACCCCTTTTAGTTTGCAGGGGGAATCTTAATTTTTTTGATAAAATTCCTCCAAAGAATCATTACTCTTCTCTATGCATAGAATAACTTTTTTATATGAATACACTAGTCCACTTATACTTAGATTTTAAAACAACATAACATTTCCCGGGGTATTTTGTTAATATGTTATCTAAATTGTTTTGCAAAAGAAAAACGCAGACCCTTTTCTGCAAACCTGATCGATGGTTTTCCCACTTTAAAAGTTCAAAATCAATTTCCCCCAGAACACAACGTTTTTTAAAAATTTAAAAAACTTTTAAGACTTAAAGTTAGAGCTTCGTTGTGTTTTTCCTTGTATAATTTTTATACTAAAAGCATAAGGGACAGCAGTTGTTCATCATTCTGAGTTATCATTTTCTCTATTGAAAAAAAGATTGACAGAATTCATACTACAGTAAAAGAGAGCATCACCAGCAAACAATTATAAATGCCATTGTTATTGACATCGGACTGCCAAATCATTTACGGTTAAAAAAGTCTCAAACGAGCGGAAAGCGCACTGCAACCTGCTTTCTTTTAGGAGAAAAAAATTTACCACTAAAATAAACACAGTGACTTCTGTTCCCCCTATGTTGACAATGGAGAGGACTGGGGGGTTTGAACACACTGTCCAATTTATTATATTATTTTTTGTTGTTCCGGGACTAGCGTTTTTTAAACGAGGGAACAGTATGGGTGATTTTGTTTGTTTAATAGCAGATACCTCATGCCCAGATCGACTAGACAAAACAGGGAATGATACGGCATCAGTCAGACCGAATGGTGAAGCACTGTTGATATGACATATTTTTAAAATGTTGTTTTATGTTTTTCTCAAAGAATGGATCAAATATAATAAAGACTTTGATCTCCGTGGAAGAAGAAGAAAAGGGAAAGAAGAGAGAGAAAGAGAGAAAAAGGGGAGAGAGAGAGAGAGAGAGAAAACAAGGGGATTTTTAAACACTATCATCATCATCATCCCCACCTTTTAACTTTATTATTACATTTTTTCGTTGCAAACCCTTCCTGTGCCCCTAGTGACACGCACCCGCGCCCTTTTTCCGCCCCAAAACCCTCCCCCCCCTCCCCCTGCCACAGACACCGGGCCCAGCCCGCCAAGCCCTGCACCACAATCTTTACATTATTGTTATCACATCATCTTCATCATAAAAGTTCTTTTTTTAATTTTATTATTTTTTTTTTAAATTTTTAAAAATTTTTCATTATATATTTTATTATTATAATTATTATTTTTATTACTGTTAATTATTATTTTATCATTATTACTATATTTTCATCACCATCATCATCATATTATTATTATTATACTTTATTACTACCACCACGTCATGATTTCAAACTTTTTTGAATCTGCTATTTTTGTAAATTTGGGCTGGCTCCGTTTTTCCAGCCCCCAAATTTTGGATTTTGGGGGAAAAGGGTGTGTTTGCCTATGAAAAAGTTGAAGGATATTCTTGTTTTTTTGATTTTGTGATGGTCATATCACAACAAATTTTCAATCTCCTGGATGAAAAATTTTTAAAAACTGTTCCCAAAGGCGACATTGTCTCTATCTGAATTATTCAACGGCAAGGGGAACCAATCTTGCTTTTCAATCAATACCCCCCTACGTCCACTAAGTATTTTTCAAAGAATAGTAATTTATTCTTTTCATTAAAATACAAAAGTTGAATACTTTTTTTCAAAATGATTAAATTTCATGAACACGATCAAAAAAAGGGTAAAACGATTTAGAGTCCCAACATACAAAACGCTGAGCAAATTCAGTGACAGATCAACAAAAAATGTAAAAGGGCCATAACAACGCAACGGTTCTGCCGTAAAAGGGATAAATCTCCCCCAGCCTTATGGTTTACTAACTTTGGGAATGAGTAATAGACCTGGAATCTCCGCCCCTTTTATCAAAAAAAAAGACCCCCATCCTCGTAAATCGTAAATAGCGGGGATATTTTTGCAAATTGTTTTAATGGGGGTTAAAAATATTTAGATCTTCGTCATTAAAAAGAAAAGGGGAAAAAAAATCAGTGAATGTAAACCCAAACAAGCCACTTATTCTACGGGGGTAGGGAGTTTTATAACTGAAGCAACTTCTGGGGTTAACTCCCTTTTCCCCCCAAAAAGGGGAAACCATAAAGGTTTTTAAAAAGTTTTTATCATTCTTGCTATTTTGGGCTCCTTTTTTAACAAAATTTTCTCTGGGCTTTTTAGACAAACACTTTGCAGCTCCCACGTTTCTCATTCGATCAATGAAATTCGCTGATCTGAAAAATGTTTTTTGTATTTGGGGAAATGGAACCCAAATTTTAAGGCCAATTGATAGAGTTAATTTTAAAAAGAAATTTTCCTCAAATAACGTTAAAGCAATAAAAAGAAGACTTCTTTCGGTGAAAACTTCTTTGTGTAAGTGTTGGGGGTGAGAAAAATGAGAAAAAGGAAAAAGAGAAAAGAAGAGAGGGGTTGAAAGGGGGGGTTGGGGGGTGGTGGTGTGGTGGTGTGGTGGTGGTGGGTGTGTGTGTTGGGGTGGTGTGTGTGTGTGGGTGTGTGTGTTGTGTTTTGTGGTGTGGTGTGTGTGTGTGTATGCAGGGTATGGGTGTGTTTGTATAGAGATTGTGTGTGTTTGTGTGTGTGTGTGTGTGTGTGGTGTGTTTTGTGTGTGGTGTGTGGGGTTTTTTTTGTGTTTAATCATGTTCCTTTTCTTTGAATGAAAAATGTTAATTCTGTGTGTGTGTTTTGTGTGGGGGTTGTGGGTGGTGGTGGGGGGTGGGTGTGGTGGGGGGTGGGCGTGGTGGGGTGGTGGGTGTGTGTGTGTTGTGTGTGTGTGTGGTGGTGTGTTTTGTGTTATATGTTCCTTTTTTCTTTGAATGAAAAATGAAACTTTCTGTTCTTTTTTTTAAAGGCTACGCTAAGCTAACTGCAAAAAATTGATTTCATCAGTGTGTGTGTGTGGTGGTGTGTGTTGTGGGTGTTTTGGGGTGTGTGTGTGTGGGTAAGAGAAAGAGAGAAAGAAGAAGGAAAAAGAAGAAGAAGAAGAGAGAAGAGTCAGTACTTTGTTAAGCAACCGAATGGATGCAAAACCCAAAGGGTTTCTATCAAAACAGGTACTTAATCGAGTACCATATACATACCCATTTATTTTCTTCAAAAAAGCAGTGGTTTGACTGTAACAGAATCTACATTTTTTTTCATGTAACTTTTAGGTTTTCTGCACTCAAATGTTTCAAAAATGGCACCAAAAACTTTTTTTTTGGGGGTTTTTGGGTTTTTGTGGGTGTGTGTGTGGGGTTTTGTTTTTTGTTTTTGGGTTGGTGGGGGTTTTGTGTTTTTGTGTGTTTTTTGTTTTTGTGTTTTGGGGGGGGGGGGGGGGGGGGGGGGGGGGGAAATTTTTGATATTTTACTCATGTATCAGAAAAGGTGAGATAGATAAATTTTTTTAAGTGTAGGGACTGTACAAACATCTAAGAATAACTTATTGCGTTTTTCATTTTTCTCTAAAGATATTAGTATCCAGTCATTGCGTTCAATGTGTTAAAGGGAATCTTGGTCAATTTGGTAGGGAGCATCTCTTAATGGTGGAAAACTATAGATATATTAATAAAAAGCATCAAAAAAACAACTTTCTGAAAAAAAAAATTGAAGTAAAAATGGAGTATTCCATTCCTGTGGCCTTTGAGCAATTTGGGGTGACCATTGGAAATGTGACATGCTCAACATGACGCAATGGACAAACCTGGCTTTTGAAAAAGGAATTTGCAGAATATCCTTTTTTAAATCCTTGTGCGGTAGCAAGCCGTACACTTTTTTGAACACAGTTTCCGTACCTCCAAAAAAAAACAGCAATGAGAAAAACCGTCATTTCAGAACCTTCCTGGAAACAACAACGAATGGCAAGGAAGGCACCGAAATAAGCCCACACTCATATTTACGGGGAAATCCCCTTGAAAAAAGAAAAGGGGAGGCAACCCCTCACCAACAATAGCAGCAACAACACCCCACTTTCTCCCCCCCTAATCTGTACAGGAAAGCTCGTCCCTTTCCCTTTTGCTAATGTGAAGGTTTTCAGCCAAGTGCAAAGGTGCAAAGGGTAGCCAGCCCATGGCGGGATAGCAACCAGGCCACTGATCAGTAACGCAAGAACAAATTCGGGCATTTTTGCAGTTTGGACTTTTCAACGATTGCATTTTAATGACACCCTTTAAAGTGAATTAAACTATACGGAATTCATTTTACGGCCAAAAATACAGACACCGAAATGCGGTTTTAGGAAACGAGAGCAACATTTTCGAGACGCATTTTTTAAGGGGAAAGAAACACTTTTTGGTTCCAGTTTCTCATCTAAAATATAAGCAAACTCAATCTTGGAAGGACCCAAATTTAAAAAAAAAAAAACCCCACAAAGTATGACTCTGAGGGGATCAAACAAACAACCCACACCCGCAGTCCGCAACTGAAGATGAACCAAGGGGGTTTTAGTTCTTTTTCATAGTTGGGTTGGAAAGGTTTACTCATATTTGTCGACATCAACGTTTTGTTAAGTTTTCAGGGAAGAACATTTCAACATTTCGGTTTATATTGATTTCAAAAACACACCGGGCAGGGCAGCAAATCAAAAAAGGTGTTCCTTTTCTTAAGCCACGTTGCAAGACGGCACGTTTCGTATTTCAGATTCGAAAATACGTTTCCTTGCCGTCAAATGTACAGGGTTTAAAGAAGAGGGAAGAGAGAGAAGAGAGAGGAGAGAGAGAGAGAGAGAGAGAGAGAAAAAGGAGACAGACAACAGAACAACAACACACAGACAGACAGCACAGACTAGAGACAAACCAGAAAATTTAAACCCCCCCCCCCCCCCCACCCCGACCCTTCCCTCCGCCACCCCACAGAAAGAGAAGAAAGTTACCTAAAAAAAGTTTTAATTCTTGAACCATCAAAATTTTGGGCCCGACAAATTGATTTGCGATGATTAAAAAAAGAAAATGGAAAGCAAACGCCCTAATTCGAAACCAGCCATTATTTCTGCCTAAAATTGATTTCATATAATTTAAAAATGAAATCCGGAAAAAAAACACCGCGGGGCTGAAATTTTCCTTTGACTTCAAAATCATTTAAGAACAATTTAAAAGACGCATGCTTTCTACTCCCTTAACTGAGACGAAAAATAAACAGTTTTTAAAAACTCACTAGAAACTCATTTTTCTAAGATGGGGCACAATACTGGCCTTTGAAAAAACTTTCCCCCCCTGAGGCTTTCAACTCTCAACAATTTCGGGGACCCCCGAAATCACTGGGCTAAAGGGAGGCTCCAGGTTTTAAGGTATAGAGGGGGAAAAAAAAGTCTTTAAACTTAAAGGTTTTTGACGTAAAAACCCCTGAAAAAAACAAAACTCTTAATATGAGCGTTTTAAAAAAAAAAACCCAAAAATGTCTATTTTAAACAGAAAAGCATATACCAAGACGTTTGAAACAACCCTCCATACCATAAAGGGATATAAAACGGGCAGTCTGCAAAAATCCACTGATCGAAAACCCTGAACCGAAAGGGTTCAAAATCGGAGTCGGGAACTCTGCTTTCCCAAATGGTACTCTTCGGGAGAAAGGGGTGTTAAAGAACGGGAATTTGTTTTCCCCTTTCATTGTTTTCGTTAATTTTTCCAGAAAAAAACAAGTCTGTTTTAAAAAAAAAAAAGGAATCAATAAATATTTGCAAATAAAGCATGCAAAAAAAAACTTAGCATTCGGGTCATGGGGGTAACGTTTTTGAGAGTTTTGGAAAGAAGTCGAAAGTTATTCGACTTTTTTATTAAACTAAAACAGAGGGAGAAGACAGACAATCAAACACGACAAAAAAGTGTTTTCGGTGGTGTGGTGTGTTTTGGGGGGGTGGTGTTTTTGGTGTTGTGGTGTGTGTTGTTTTTTGGGGGGGGGGGGTGCGAAGAGAGAGAAGGACAGAACAGACACACACACAGAGGGGAGGGAGGGAGAGAGAGAGGGTCGCCCCCCCCAGTGTTTCCCCACTCTCCTCTCTTTCAAGCACCACCACCACCACCACCACTCTGCTACTACTACTACAATATAGTATTATAGTATAGAGTTAGTATAGTAATGGGGTGGGGGTAGATAATAGTAGCAGTAGTAGTAGCGTAAAATTTAACAAAACGCTGCGTCAGGTCTTTTTCTGACCAGTGAGCACGTGGCAACTGTGAGGAAGTGCCCTGTGAAAGCTTCATCAGGTACACACCTGTCGCCTTGATCCCTCTCTCCTTGTCAGCTGTTCTAGTTTTCACTTCTTCGTAGCAGAGCACAGTTACTTGTGGTCCAGTCTGCCAGGGATCACCTTCCCAAAAAATTTTTGATAATTTCTTTCATGCTTTAATCTTAGTTTTGCCCAAAAATCAATTTTTTTTAACCAAAAAACGAAAAAAAAAGGAGGGGGAGGGGTGGGAAGTTTTTTTAGTGGGGGGGAAGGGGATATAGGGGGGGGGGGTAGTTAGGGGAGGAGGAGGATGGGGATGGGGGGCAGGAGAGTTGTGAGACGTATAGTGCTGTTTTTTACAACATAAGTGTGTATTTTCCCGGGTTTTGGATATAAAAAGAGATTTCTTAAACAAACAACAAAGACAATTTCCTCACACAAAACATCGCATAAAACAATCAAATACATTACGTGACTTTAGGTTTTTCCTAGCCTCCCTTTAAAAATGAGACCACACAAACATTCAATGTGCCCCGGCGCGCGCGCGCGTGGTTTTGTGTGTGTGTGTGTGGGTGTGTGTGTGTGTGTGTGTGTGGGGTGTTGTGTGGTGTGTGTGACTACCTTCGCAGCGATTTGATTAAACATTTTTGACATTTGATACGGGGAAAAGGAATTGGGGTGGGGTGGGATTTTTAAGGGCTTCACAAAAATGCGTTTTTCTTTTCTTTCGAACAACGCGTTTTGTCCCCCATTTAAGACATATTTTATGGGGTCCTGGGGAATGGGGTTGACTGTTGGGGCTCCTAACCTAACCTGTTTGACATGCTGTGTTGAATAAAACCCCCCCCCCCCCCCCCCCCGTGGGAGCAACCAAGTATGTCCGATATGGAATCACGGCATTTTGAGATTTCGCCCTTAAAGGGTTCCCCCAACAAAACTCCCCTTGTTTTAACACACCCAACCCGATTAAATTTTCACCATCTTGCATTTTATTATTGTTGTTATTTCTCATTAGTAAAATGATAATAATAATTTCTAATTTTACAACACTACTACTTTTTTTAGGATGGTGTGGGTGCGTGTTTTTCTGTCTGACTCTCGTTCAAAAGTTTGGATGCGTGTAAAAATTATCCCTACGAACCCACACCAAACGAAGGTAGCCAGGCAACACACGAGTTTAAAATTTTTTTTCTTTTTAATTACTGCCGAACCTCAAACATACTTTAAATTTAACTGGTACAAATCAATAATGTCCTACTACAAATAGATAAGATATCAATACATAGGAACTTCAGTCACAGATATCAGATTCATAGTACATACTTGATTCACTCACAGATCCGCCGGCGCCGTCCACAGGTTTCCTATGCAGTCAACACACTCGGTTCCCCCATACCCAAGCCACAGTCTCAACATAAAAGAAGACAAAAAGGATAACCAAGTCCCCCCAGATAAACCCCGTTCACAAAAACAAGCGAGAAGAAGAAGAAACAGGGTCTCCACACAACAAGCACAATAAAACCGTCAAAAATATCAGAAAAGAACCCCCAAATTCACAAGGCACAGTAATCCCTAGCAAAGAACCCCAGATTCACAAAGCACGCAATCCACAAAAAGAGCCCAGATTCATAAAGACAGTAATCCACAGAAGAACCCCAGATTCATAAAGTACAGCAATCCATAGAAAAGAACCGCAATTCAAAAGCACAGAAACCATAGAAGAACTGTAGATTCACAACACAGAACCAATATTGAAACCCTGGGGAACCATTTCAGCAAAATCCCATAGAACACAAAAACTTCGATTCCCCTATTTTTGATCAAAACAAACATTAAATTGCTTTTCCTGTTAAAAATTTTTTCAATTTCACAACAATAAATTCACCCCCCGCGACTAGGTGGTACAATTAAGCACATAAATATTCTTGCAGGAGTTTTAAGTCACCTCGGGGACACAGCATTCACAAAATTTCATAACAATTAAATTTCCGGTACAATTTCGCTGGGACCGTCACAGAAAAAATCGCACATAACAATGAAAATCAACGATACTGACTTGAAAGTCAGCCTCCCACTAGAACATACGGAGAAAACGACGATTAAAACAAAAAAAATTACTGGCACCCAAAACCCGGCCCTTTTTCTTTTCTCCTCTTCCGTCAAAATTTTATTATTTTCATATTTTCTTTTGTCATTTCAGTTGCGTCATAATTTACGTTACGTCCATACTCCCCCCCCTCAAAAAAAAAAAAACAATGACCGAATTGTTTTTTTTTAAGAAGTAAACAACAGAAATAAACCCCAAAACCCCGAAAAACATACATCAAAAAGCTTCATAAAACTACAGTTCACACAAGGAACCTCACTTCCAAGGGGTCATTGATTTTCACATGAAGGGAGAGAAGTCAGCGAAAAATTCGCCGAACCAGGAACTGGGTGGACTTCAAACGAAATTCTGCAACGACAAAAGCCCCTCTAATAATTCTTGATTTTTTAAAGTTTGCGTTCTCAGGTACGTCAAGGGGCGATGACCGCTGAGGAAAATTTATCCCCAAAGGGAACCTAACAAACTTCTGCACAGCCCAGACAATGGTAAACTTCCCGCCAAAAGTACTGTACCCCTTTTCACGATCCCCGCAACTTTTGACAGCAAACACGCTGGGGGAAGGACATACATTTTTCCTGGGGCGATACCACCCAAAACCCCAGAACTACTCGTCCCCGGAACAAAAGGGTTACCAACCCAGGTAACAACAACACAGGTGCAGAAGACAAGACACCCTGAATCTCTTCAAAGCTTCGCACACTCAGGAGTCCAAAAAAAAGACCTTCCAGCACGATCAGCATCTTTTATCAAATCCGACATGGAGCACTCAAAAAGCGAACCCAGGGGAACATTCTCCCGTAAAAACTGAGCAACCCCCAACAAAGCCTGACCTCTTCCTGGTATAGGGGTATATATTTTAAAAACTTATCAATTTTTACCTTCGGACGCATAGTACCACCTCCACCCCAACCAAAAAAACCAGTGAAAGGCCGCCCGATCCGAAATCGAGCTGTGGGGGGTTGAAAGACCCCGACGGAGGACAAACCCTTTCCTGTTTTTAAAGGGGACACCCCCGCTACTGTACACAAAATATCGTCAAAAAAATGAGGGGAAAAAATGTCAAAAACCAGAGCCACTCGTGCAAACCCCTGCAGGGCCGATATAAGCCAAAAGGCATCCCGCAAACTGGGAAAGACCCCTGTGTGTTGTAAAAGCCGTTTCGGGCATCCCGGCTTAACCCGATCTCCATATCCTTTTTCAAAACTATCTTTTTGGGAAAAAATGGCATCGTAGCCTTCAAAAAGACTCCAACACAGGAATGGTCGGGATCAAGAGGTAATCTTGTTCAAGACTGAAATCAATGCAAAATCGCATGTACCACTTTCTTTTCCTGACCAACCAACTGGGGAGGCTCGGCATTTTATGGCTCAAAATACCAAAATCTAACCTGATACCCTTTCTCTCCGACAACCTCCTAGCAAAAAAAAAAAGGGTATCAAACGCTTCTTTTAACAGTACATCTGAAATAAAAGGGATCTCAAAAAAATACTACCTGAGAAAGAACCCGGTTAGGATCAAAAGTCCTGAAAATCATCAAAGACTGCACGCAACTCCTGGAACTGCTGTCAGACAAAACCAATCAAATGACAGAACGAAACTTCATCTGGCATAAAGACGCCATCGGAACATTAAAGTGGGAATGGGGTAAAGCGTCTCACAGTCCTGGACACACCAAATGTACAAACTACTTCATGAACATACAAACGGACCCAAGAGGGATCCACAAAAGACCAACTCCTGAGAACACCCAGAGAAACCGTTCCTGCCAAAGCCAAAGGTGTATCCAACCCAAAGGGACTGAAGTACCTTGTGAAAAAACAACTGTAGGTACAACAACATCGAAGTAGATACAACGCACGACGAATTACTTTTGAGCATATTCGTATGAAAGATCTTTTCCTTGCCCTTTAAATAAAACCTTGTAACTGGGTGCAAGACTTTGACTACTGGGAAAGGCCCCTGACCAACTGGTAACACTTGTTAGAACAGTCGGTAACAAAAAAAAAACTTCATCATCAAATTTTTAAACGGGGTTCCCCGCCTTTTGTCAAAGTACTTTTTCACTTCAAAGCGGGAAACCAAATTCCCAGGCTAACTTTCAGAGTCGCAAGACATTCTTGATTCAAACAATACGAAAAAAAGAGGGTTTTTTTTCAACATCCCGAGCATCTACTGAGTCACGATCCTGTATAAAGCAATAGGAACGAACCTGCCGACCAAACAAATGAAAGGGAGGAAACCTGTACTTTCAGAGGCAACTCCTGCACGCAAAAAACATGCAGGCAAATAACGAGCCCCGCCTTTGGGTGAGGCGGACAATCTTTTTTAACATGGCCCCAAAGTCCCCCAAACCTTCAAATGACCATTGCCGCGGATGATACGGCGATTTTCTATGCCCTTTTCACCCCACAAAGCATGAAACTGCTTCATAAACTCAGATTGAACGTGTACCCCGATCAGATAGAATCTCCCTTGGGGAAAAACCCAAACGAGAAAAGATTCCAACAATGCTTCCGCCCCACAACAGAGGAATATCCTTTAAAAGGGAAAACCCCGGAAAAAAGGGGGGCAATTCAATCAGGCAAGATTAGCGATGACCTTTTTCCGAGGGGGGAGACAGTGGACCAACAAAAATCAACAGCACCGATCAAATGGAGTACTGATGTTGGAACAGACGCAAGGGGGGCGGACAAACTCTGCCCTTTTTACCCCTCCACAAAAACAACACAGGAAGCAACATATTCGCTACAAACCACAGTCATCCAGGCCCCAAAAAACTTGTTAAAGGGTTCTAAAAAGGTACGCCGAAACCACAATGACCCCCACAAAATCAGATCAGCCCACAGATAACACTGTGGCGAAATTCAAGAGGGAAAAACAACCTGATCAAAAGAGATATCATTTTGACAAAATGTCTGTAAGAACACCATCAGACAAAAGTTAAAAGGTAGTTGTACCTGACTTCTTCACCTCACCAAAGGGCCTGACGGAAGCACGACTTCAATGGCGCCCCTTTCTGTTTTTGAACAAGGTCAAAGGGAAAAAGTCAGATCACAGGAATCTGACACAAAGGCCTTTTTTTTTTTTTTCCCCAAAAAGCTTACTCTAGCCCTCGTAACCGGCTTTTAAAAAAAAGGTTTACCCAAAACATCACTAAACTCATGCCACAGAAACTCCCGTACATTACCCCCAATGAGATCTGCGACAGGGCATCCCCAAAACACAACAAGCAAATCCCCACAAAATAAGGACAAATGACTGAAACTGTGCCAGTGGAAACCATCCCACGACCACCAAAAAAAACACACTTCAATGTGGTTCCCAACATCTGACTGTCAAAACTAACCCTTTGCGAACGCCACAAAAAGTACCCAGTTATCACCAGAACAGAACCAAGTGCCATTTACAGAACCAACCCAAGTGTTTAAATTTTTCCTGTGAACTCACCCGCAGCAAACAAGCAAAAGAGTATCAAGAACAGAGCAACAGGCATGGACTGTTTGCTGTCAGCTGAGTTCTCGACAAAATAGAGTTTTCCCAAACCCCAAAAGGACCGTGCGGGGGGCTAAGGTGCAAATTCACAAGGGGTTTTCACCGGGCTTTATGGCACCTAGCACTACTGTCCGTCTTTTTACACAAAAAAACACACAAACCTTGCAAACTGATCAAAAGCCTTTTGAGGAACCCTTTCTGCCAGGGATAAAAAAGGGCGCCACGACCACGATAACGGTACCGCCAAAGTTTTTTTCCCCGACCGCTAGTAACCAAAGCTCTGTACCACAAAAACAGCTACCACCCAAAATTACTTCCAAAGACAGCTGAGGAACCGAGAGTGGCCACTGTTTGAAGTAAGTATCTGTTTCCTCTGTCAACTGAACCCCAAATTGGAGTCTATCAGCTGACCGGGATACGGATTTCTATCAAAAAACCGGATTTTGTATCCAACAGAAGCAAAAATGTTTACATCACTTTCCTAGAAAGCACCTTAGTGGGGTGAGCAGTTGTAAACTGCGACTTTATCATTTCTCAAACGTTTTCACATCTTTTTTCACACAAAAAAGTAGCCAAACCTTAAAAAACACTCCAAAAACTGCCACGCAAGATAAGATCCACCGACCTTCAAAAGCTTTTATTTTTTGACAAAGGCCCAACGGTCAAACAAACGTCTAAGTTCAACTGCAAAAAGGGCTCGAAAGTTTATCTAGCAGGTTTAGCCTCAGAAAAAAAAGCTTTCGAAAAAACCCTCTGGAGTACTTGAAATTTTTTTACAAGCCTCTTTCAAAAAAACTCGTAAGACACCATTTTTTTTCAGCAGACTGTGATAGAGAGTTAAAGCGGAAACCCCAGTAGTGCAGACGATGTAACCCACAAACTCTAACCATCCTAAAGGACCCGGGATGGGTTTTTCAAAACGAAACAAGTAACTGCTATATCACATTTTTCCCTTTAAAGGGGGCAACTTTGGAAAAGTAGGACGAGGGGCTTAAAACCCGGAAAACCAAAAACCTGACTTCCCCTGTCCTGTCCTAGAACCGCCTCTGCTGAGAAATTTTTTTGAACTGTATTCTTTTAGTTCCTCTATCTCTCTTGCTGAATTCTTTAGTTTCCTCTTGCTTCTTTTGTTCCTTCTTTCCCCTTGCATTCTTTTTGTTTCCCCTTGCATTCTTTTTGTTTCCCCCTTCCCTTTTGTTTCTTTTTTTTTCCTCTTGTATTTGTATTTGCTCTCTTTTAGTTACTCTTTTTCCTCATTTTTTTCATTTTTATTTTTTTCCTCTCTTTTTCCTATCTTGAGCAAAGCATTTATCCACATAGGTCAACGTTCTTCTCCCCCCCAACCACATACTTTCCTCGTTGTAAATAATTTTGCGAAAACTTTGTCTCGTCCCTAGGGACAAAAACCTTTCTTTTCCCCTTTTGCCTTCTGTGCCCTAAAGAAAAAATGAAATATTGTCCTGTCAAACCCACACACACACACCACACCCCACACACAACAAAACACACACTAGTGGATCAAATACAAACCATTGCATCACAAGCAAAAAAAAAGGTTGAAACCCCTGCCACAAAAATTTTATTAAAATGAATTCCAAAGAGGATTTTTTTTTTTTTAAACAAAAATTAACGACAATCACTCTTTAAAATTCTAATATTATCAAACCCCAACCACAAAAGATAGAGATAAAAAATGAAACAGGGTTTCGGGAAAATGGGGGGGAAAGAAAAACACAAAAAAGATAATCAATCAAAATTTTTAGCAACAAGTATAAAATAAGCAAAAACGAGAATTTTAAACAATATATCAATGTAATTTGTTGTTTTTTTTTTATTCATTGGGGTTTTTAAATTTTTTATTTATTTTTTAACCTAAAATTCAAAAAAACAAAAAACGATAACTTTTTTTTTCTTAAAATGGTCAGGCAGCCGCTCACACACTCTTCATTCAAGAGAAAAAAAACCCAAAATGCTGAAGAAGCAAAAAACAATCCCCAATTAAAGATTTAAAAAAAGAAATAATCAAA
>JAMYXO010003298.1:17500-20564 GCA_033310375.1 Conus canariensis | reverse complement strand
GTAACGTGGTCGATGCTGTCATGAGATGCAGCAATCAGATTATAAGATTATTTTTGTCAGCATTAGGTGCTGAAGGTAGGTTGCAGGCCGGAATTGAAATCGATGCCTTGTGGCAGATAAGTAAAACAGGTATCATCTGTACGCTCCCCCTGTCCTTCACTCCAGCCAGTCATCTTTAAGGTACCCTCTAAACATTCCGCGTCTCCATCCCATCTACCCTCTCACCAATGCACCCTCTCTCACCCTTCTTCCAATCAAAACTGTATGATTCAGGATTATCATGTTGGCTGAATTGATGATGATGATTGAGTGATATGATAATGAAAATAATGAATTTGAAACACGCATACTTAACAGATAGATAGAATTCAAGCACAGGGGGGGAAGGAGAGAGAGAGGGGAGAGAAGAAGAAGAAAGGGGGAGAAAGAGCAGACAGACAGACGAGCCGGGAAAAAGGGGTTTGGACTTTTAAATGACCAAATATAAACAAAAAAAACAAAACATGAAAACCCTCACACAGACAGAAGCATTAATAGCAAAAGCAAGAGACTTGAAAAAACACACACACACACACACACACCCAACACACACACCCCCAACACACACACACACACAAAGAGAGAAGAGAGAAGAGAGACTTGTTGATGATGCTAATGTTGTTTCTGGTGTTGTCTTTGCTGCTATTGATCTATTTCATCATCATTTTACCAAAGAGTGTGTCTGACAATATGTTTACTTATAACAAAGTAGAATTGCAAAGATAAACTGGAAGACTAGACATTGTTTAATTGGTTTATTGTTGAGTACCAAAGTTTCTCTCTCTCTCTCTCTCTCTCTCTCTCCTCTCTCCTCTCTCTCTCTCCTCTCTCTCCTCTCTCTCTCTCTCTCTCTCTCTCTCTCTCTCTCTCTATGCGCGTGAAAGCATTTCAGAGCAGTCACCCCGTCGTTACCTTATTGCATTTTCCTCTTGTGTTGTCTGTTTCATTCAAGTCTCTGGCTACTTCTTCCGTTCTTCTTTTTTCTTCTTGTGAGTCTATTTCCTTACCTTCTTCTCTGCCATATTTTCCTACTCTTTTCACTTCATACCCACATGGTAAAGCATAGCGTCTACTGCAGTACCGTGAGTCAAAGGAGCGGAAAGCCGTCCCTAAGTCAGTGGATTCTACAGTATCAGGTGTCTGTGAGCCCCCTAGGTGAACAGCAGAACCGTATTCCTACAGCAAATACAACTGTTTGCGTGAATATAAGGCACTTTTATAGATGTGATACAAATAAGTGTATTGTAAGGCCTTCATGGATGACACTACAGTGATTTCATCCAGAGAAGACGAGACAAGTCATGTGCTGGAGAGGCTGGACGACATAGTTGCCTCATCCAGAATGAAGTTCAAGCCAAAGAAATCACGGAGTCTCTCACTGAGGAAAGGAAAAGTGGCCGGATCTGTGGTCTTCAGTGTTGCCAACCAGGCCATTCCAACAGTCACAGAAGAACCAGTCAAGAGCCTTGGAAGATGGTATGATGATACGCTGAAAGACACACAAAGAGCAAAAGAAACCAAGCAGATGGCGGAGGAAGGCTTGGAGACCATTGACCAGTGTGGGCTCCCTGGCAAGTACAAGGTCTGGTGTCTGCAGTTCATGCTGATACCAAAGCTCCTGTGGCCTCTGATGATATACGACATCTGCACCAGCATAGTGGAGGCAATGGAAGCCAAAATCAACAAGTTCACAAGGAAATGGCTTGGTGTCCCACCCTGTCTGACTGACATAGCGCTGTACTGTCGCCAAGCAAAGCTGAAACTACCACTGAAATCCATCCTGGAGGAATACAAAGCAGGGAAGATCAGACTTCAAAGCATGCTGGAGGACTCAGGAGACAAGGTGGTAGAAGCAATCAAGCCCCAGCTGAAGACAGGCAGAAAATGGAAAGTTCAAGAGGCGATGGATTATGCAAAAGAAAGTCTCAAGATCAGAGAAATAACAGGACACACACAGACCAACAGACAAGGACTGGGGGTGACCAAAACTGAATGGTGGTCAAAGGCCAAAGGAAAAGCCAAAAGAGACATGATGATTCAGGAGATGAGAAAAGAAGACCAAAAAAAGACTCCAAAAAGCAGTCCAGCAGAGCCAGCAAGGGCAATGGACAACGTGGGAGAATGCACTCCAAAGAAGTCTCACTTGGAATGACATTTGGCGCATGGCCCCTCTCAGGATCAGCTTCATTCTCAGATCTGCATATGACCTTCTGCCCTCAAATGCAAACCTGGTGAAGTGGGGGAAAACAGACGATCCTGCATGCCCCCTCTGCCATGAAAAACAAACAGTGGAGCATGTCCTAAGCTCATGTAAAGTAGCCCTGGCTCAAGGAAGGTACACATGGAGGCACAACGAAGTGCTCAAAGAGATTGTACAAGTAGTCTGGGCTAGTACCAACACCACAAAAGGGAAAACCAGGACTCCAAAAGCACCCGCAACATTCTTCACGGCAGGAGGCAGCAAATCATGGCCAAGAACAACAGTGCCACTCGAAACATGCAGGCAGAGTCTGCTGGACGGGGCAGATGACTGGGAGTGCACTGCAGACCTCCCAGAATGGAAGAGTCACCCAGAGATCATCAGCAAGAGTGGCATGAGACCAGACATAGTAGTCCACTCTAAGTCAACCAAGCAGCTGATCATGATCGAGCTCACGGTGCCATATGAGAACAGAATGGAGGCAGCTCAAATCTACAAGACTGAAAAGTATGCTGATCTGGCAAACAGCCTGAGGAGAGAAGGCTATCAGGTCAAAGTCCTCACTGCAGAAATTGGAGCTAGAGGGTTTGTAGGAACGTCTGCATACAGCCTCATGAAACAGCTCTCAGTTGCAGGGAGGGAAAAAACCAGAGCCCTGAAAGCAATGGCAGAAGCGGCAGAGAGGTGTTCAAGCTGGATCTGGTCAAGGAGGAACAAAAGTGAACTTCATAAGGCTTAATTTCCCTACAAATATCAGGTGTCCCTGTGGCTCAGTGGTTAAAGCGCGAGTCATTAAGTGGAAAATGAGCATGTCCAGAGGGTCAT
>JAMYXO010003298.1:7500-15000 GCA_033310375.1 Conus canariensis | reverse complement strand
GGAACACTGAGAGTGTCACCGTCTGATGACGCTGACCTTTCTGGAACTGCTTGCAGTTTGTCCTGGAACCTGCACTGTCGTCCGATTGGAAGACTTCATTAGTCTGTCTTCGCCTGCACTGCCTACCACTCCACACCATCACAACGACATGGGTGCACACTTTACCACCTGCCTACAACTCCAATAGCTGCTTTAGGTTGTTTTTGGTTTTGGTTTTGTCTTTGTACGTAATGCCGCTGACATAGATGAACAACCAGACAGACAGACGCAGGGAGAAATCATAAGGCTCATTGCTGAGGGACTGGCATTGGTAATAATAATGATAATAATTAATTTCAAAGTGAGATGACTGCAGGTGGACATTTGAAACGAACCTAACAGAAAAAAGTCTTCCCCAGATAAAAGGGAGCTAAACAAAGAAGACAAAACCATGACGCGTTTCGACCTCTGTGCTCTTCTTTCAGGCCAGACAAACAACATTGCAGATAATGAACACGAAAAAGGAACAATCGCTTCTCTCCTCCAATTGAGCGCCAAATGATCATAATGCAGAAATCGACGAAAATGATATGTCAGACACGTATGATTTATGTACAGTGCCTTTTTCAATGATGATTGCTCAAAGCCAGAGTCATAAGAAACGCTCGTGCAGAAAAACAGATGTCATTAAGAAAGGAATCACCCTCACAAGCAGGTTTAAAGCCTACATACTCAATGTCCAGACCCTCTAACAAATGGAACCAAAGCATTTCGTCACAGAGCACGCGCTTTTCTATATATATAATTATTTATGAGGATTCAGTTCATCGGTGGCATAATGAACTGTTTGGACCAACAGTTTTGTCATCCTTCCAGGGTAGTGGAGAGAGAGAGAGAGAGGAGAGAGAGAGAGAGAGAGAGAGAGAGAGAGAGAGAGAGAGAGAGAGAGAGAGAGTGAGATGAAGGTGGGAGGGTAGAAATCTGCACTGCAATCACACCAATATCTACCACTGTACTTTAAACTACAGTCACTCACGCCAATATTACCACTTACTTAAACTACAGTCACCCAATATCGCCACTGTACTTTAAACTACAGTCACACCAATATCTACCACTGTACTTTAAACTACAGTCACGCCAATATCTACCACTGTACTTTAAACTACAGTCACACCAATATCTACCACTGTACTTTAAACTACAGTCACGCCAATATCTACCACTGTACTTTAAACTACAGTCACGCCAATATCTACCACTGTACTTTAAACTACAGTCACACCAATATCTGCCACTGTACTTTAAACTACAGTCACACCTATACTGCCACTGTACTTTAAACTACAGTCACACCAATATCTACCACTGTACTTTAAACTACAGTCACACCAATATCTACCACTGTACTTTAAACTACAGTCACACCAATATCTGCCACTGTACTTTAAACTACAGTCACACCAATATCTACCACTGTACTTTAAACTACAGTCGCACACCACACACACACACACACACACACACACACACACACACACACACACACACACACACACACACACACACACACACACACACACACACACACGGAGAAAGTGGAATGAGTTCGCGCGCGCTCGCACACGTAACGTGGCAGTATGTTCAAACGCACTCTTATTGCTTTCTTATATTTCTGTCGCTTTCACTGTCAAAGAGTTTCGTAGTGTGTTTACCGTCATATCCATAACAACAACTGTGATTAGATTTGGTATCAAACACACAGGACTGGCGAAGTTGGTTTTAATAGGAGCCATGCCATAGATCATACTTCAGTCCTGCTCAGCCTTTCTTTTTTTAGTTTTTATGTGTTTGGTTTTTGTTTAGCAATATTCCTCGTAGTTAATGCTTTCTTTTTCTTTAAAAATGTTATAACTTCTGATTTATTTTGGTTTCTAATTTGAAAAGAAATCCAATGGGGCAGGAAACGTAAACAGTAATTAAAACAATACGTACAGCATCTCTTGCTCCTTTTTGAACTAAACCCACCACCATCACTTTCAAAGGAAACAATTCCAAAGAAACCTAGCTGTATGTTCCGACGAACAGACCGGCACCAACATATGCAGCTACGCGCGCGCATACACATAGAGAAACAGACACACATTCATGCATGCACGCACGCACGCATGCATGAACGTGTTCGGAGGGAAAGCAGTGTACTCGGCATTATCTTCGCCTTCCTACGAAAAGGAAAAAACAAACAAACAAGCACACTCACAAAGCGAAAAATTTGCGCTGCCGACGGTAGGGGGCGAGAGCTTGAGGTCGACCTGTTCCCATTGAACCGTGGTGTTATTTCTATGACAGAATAGCCAGTCGTCCTCCTCCCGACGGGAGAAAAAAACTCGGGGAGAAACCAGCGGAACAAGATGTACGTTTTGTGTGGTCTGCCAGTTAGGTCAGACGAGATAAACGGGAGGCGAATGCAGCATACTGTTGTTGCCCACGAAGAGAACAAACAAACAAGCAACCAAAAACATTCTCTTGTTGAGCGTCTTCTTTCTTTCTTTCTTCTTCTTCTTCTGAAAAACTCCTGTTTTTCTTTGTCACTTCATCATTCTATATTTTTCCTATATTTTACTGTTTAAAATTCAGTTTATGTCCTTTGTATCCTTTTCTGGAGTTGCTTTGTTGTATCTCTCTCTCTCTCTCTCTCTCTCTCTCTCTCTCTCTCTCTCTCTCTCTCTCTCTCTCTCTCTCCTCTCTCTCTCTCTCTCTCTCTCTCTTCAAACTTGCTCGTGTCCGTCTTTCATTCTCTCTGTACTTCATTGACCATTTCTATGTTCATGTCTTGTCAATTTTTGCGTTGTTTTGTTGTCTGTTTCTCTCTTTTTTAAAAACATCCTCATCGTGTCTCCCTTTCATTCTTTCTGTACTCTTCTTGCTGTTGTCGAAAATTTCTGTGTTTGTCTTTGGCAGCCTCGACCCAGCAGACCTGGAGACAGCAGCCTCAGACCGGGTCAGCTGGCGGTCCAGCGTGAAGGCCGGCATCAAGCAAGCAGAGCAGAGCAGAGGAGAGAGGCCCAGTGGGAAGAACGGAGGCGCCGCAGACGGGCAAAGAATGGCGTCGGCACCCACAGACACTGATGACGGAGACTTCAACTGCAGCACAACACCATTCTCTCTCCAGACAGACGGATGGCAACTTTGTGTCAATTGTGCCTTGTTTCGGTGTGCACTTCTTTCTTTTTGTTGGTTGATGTTTGTCTTTCTTTCTATCTATCGATCTTTCCTTCTTTCTTCCTATCTTCCAGTCTTCTTTACTCCCTTTCTTTCGTTCTTTCTTCCTGTGTATCCTGTTTTCTCTCCTTTTTTCTTTCTCTTCTCCCCCCCCCCCCCCCCCCCCCAACTTTCAAAGTTGCTTTCTTTCCTTTGTATCTTTCTCTCTTGATTTCTTTATTAAAAAGTCGTTCGTCAGTTATTTCCTATTTTTGCTGGATGTCTTTTGTCCATGTTGCTGTTGTTGGTTGCTGTCATTTCGTAATCCCATCCCTGCTTTCTTCTGTCTATCTCTGTTTGTCTCATTCTTTTGTCTGTACTCGTCGCTGTGCCTCTTGTGTCTCTTTGTGTCTGTCTGTCTGTCTGTCTGTCTGTCTGCCTGCCTGTCTGTCTGTCTGTCTGTCTGACTGACTCTCGTATTTCCTCTCGGTCAGTTTGATCTGTCTCATGCTGTGTTACATTTGGGTGTGTAGTGTGTGTGTGTGTGTGTTGTGTGTGTGTGTGTGTGTGTGTGTGTGTGTGTGTGTGTGTGTGTGTGTTTTCTTTTTGTCACGTTGTCTGGGATATTGCTTTTGACCAATTCCCTTCTTAATTAGTGAAATGCCATTAAAGAGTGCTGAAGATGTCTTATGTGTCATGTTCAATCAGTGATTACGGGACCTAATTGTCATCTTATTCTTGACGTCTTTCTGACAAGATAATAATAATATTGTGTGTGTGTGTGTGTGTGTGTGTGGTGTGTGTGTGTGTGTGTGTGTGTGTGTGTGTGTGTGTGTATGTGTGTAATGTGTGTGTAGTTGTAGGTGTGTATATGTGTGAGTGTGGGTGTCAGCAACACGGTGCCGCAGACCAAACGGGCCTGGCGAAGCAGGAACTGACACAAGTTTGTGCTTTCTGTAGTAGCTTCCGTGTTCTCTGCTTCGCCGTCCGTTCAAAGCATTTCAACATATTCATAGACTATGGATGACAACTTCAGAACCCAAGGAATAATATGAAACGTGTCACACTGGATAACGTTGTCGCTGTAAGACATTGTTGGTGATTAAATTCGGAGAATGAACCCGCAGTGAACGAGTTTGTGTCCAATGTTTCTCTATTGCGATGAGGAACACCAAACAGCATGAACTCTATTTGTCATGACTGAACAGCAGGCGTTTCAGTCTGTTCACACCTGTAAATGTGATTCTCCAAGACTGTATCTGAGCGCAGAACTTGGTCTTTGAAAAGAAGTACCAAACACAACTGGCTTTCCTCCTCGCCTGGCTGTCGACATTAGCTCTGGAAAAAATACTCTGTGGAAACGGACCAATAATGTCTATACATTTTCAGTTGTATTTATCATGGACATGGAGTCATCAACAACATGTTGATCGGGAAGTCTGAATTTCGTAGAGTGACAATTAGCGCACAACTCCAACAATGACACAAAGTGGAACGAAGAAGGCGACTGTTCCAGACAGGTCGGCATCGTCAGTCATGTCGTAGAGTCGCAAACTTGTGCGGAAAAGATCGTAGGCATGCGATGTACGAAATAACAGCTTACGGACTTGACTTGGAACGTACGTTTTTGATTCGACAGTTTTTCTCACAAACTTTTGGGAAATCAAGAAATAGTCCAGGTTTGGTTGGCGAAAGATGAAAAATGGCGCCGAAATTGATTATGCAAGATACCAGTTTAGGGAAAATATGGGCTTTTTGGTCCAAGGTATAAAGTACATTCATTGTTGTGACTTTAGCGACGTATACATAATAATGATATAGGTTCCGAGGCACTGACATGTTAAAGAGTCGACACGAAATAATCCAGATTCATCAATCAAAGGAGGTCAGACGGAAGGTAACTCCCGAACAAACCATGTTAACTGGCGGGCGAAGGAGAAAAAGAGGCGCCAAAATCGATCGTGCAAAATACCAGTTTAGTTTTTAAAAAATATGGGCTTTTCGGTCCAACACAGTTGTAAAGAATAAGATACATTTATTTGTGTGACTTCAGCGACATAGACATAATAATGATGAAGGTTCTGAGGCATTCCCATTTGAAAGAGTTGACACGAGCTAATCCAAGACTGATCAATCAGGGGAGGTAAGGGGAAGGTAACTCCCGAACAGAACATTTCATTTGCCTTGGGTCACCACGAGAGAGGTGCCCATTTGAGCATCCGGCTACGAAGACCTTCACTTGCTGATGCATTTGTCAGTTGTTCCTGTTGATATTGGTTCTCCCTGAAACACATTGCTCCCTGGGACTGGTTGTGGCTAAGGCCGTGTCCGGATGAAGTGTGGTTTGTGTATGGGAGAGCGTCATCAATGAGCAGCGTGGTGAAGAATGCACAGAACAATGACACGTAACAACAGCAACAGCAACCTCCACAGTGACATCATCAGCCACCACCATAACAAAATACAGCTTCAACGGAATTAAATCGTTCCTCTTTTTGACAACCCTCCCCGGCTCCCCTCTTCACATTTAATGCCCATACTCATTCCCTCTAAATCAATACAATCAGATTTATGTTCACTCCATTTGTAGTCCTTTTCGTGCGCACAGAGTGAATCGATGTTGAGAGAAACAATTACAGAAACCTTGAAAAGGAAGAAAAGGGCAGTAATTCCTACAAGAAAGCAAAGGGCAGTAATTCGGCTGGGGTTGATCAGGAATATCTTCATTGGAATCGCTCTTTGTGGGATTGATTCAACCTTTTCTTTCCAAACAGTTCAAAACAATAAAAGGACTATGCCGCCCAACGAACGAAACAAACAAATGACATGACAAAACGCGACGCCTACGAAGAAATGGAGTAACTCTTGTCCAATCACGATGAGAAAAAAGTGAGTGATTGCTCGTTCTTCGTGTTGAATGGTCCCAAATGGTGTTTCATGTTGCCTGAGGAACAAGACACAAGAGGTCTGGAAAGACGTCGTGTTTGTCTTGTCATTGGTTTGTCCGGCGGCGTAGTCATTTCTCTTGGAACTAGGTTTCTATTTCCGCCTGCAGTCCCTCCCCCGACTCCTTCCCTCCCTGCCCCGCCCCTGCATGATGGTATGACAGTAGTGACGTCAGTGTGAGCACAACGCCTGTGCTGGCTTCTGATCCCCTTTGCAGTTGGAAGTGGAGAAGGCATTGGGGGTACAGGCCGTGACCTGAGCAATGACCCTCTGCTACACAGGATTTTCTCTGATAGTTGATTGTACTGGGCTCCAAACTGATGTGGTCTGGCAGTATCAGATGTTATTTGGGCAGAGGTGGGACGCATCCACATCTGGGGGTGGGAATGCACCCTGCCCCAGAACTAGTACATAGCGCAGTCTATGCACGGTACACCTGGTTGGTCTCTGGATGTCTGAAACTCATTCTAACGTATCTGTTTGGCCCAGGAGTTCCATTGAATCACCAGCATACTCTACGTTTTTTGCAATGGTGTACCCTGGGGACTGAAACAGACGGCGTTTAAGCGTGTCCATTTTGAGTTGAAAGTTGCCATTCACCAGTGTGTGTGTGTGTGTGTGTGTGTGTGTGTGTGTGTGTGTGTGTGTGTGTGTGTGTGTGTGTGTGTGTGTGATGATTCAGATATCAATCGCAGACAGACCAAAATTCAACAAATGGGAAATTTTAACTCTTTCGATTCAGAACTTCTAATTCATTCCCTTGGCAGTACAAACTAATGTTTTGGTAGAATTCGTTTACTCCCATTCAGCGAATTCACTACAAAAGACAACAAGTAAACTTTTCTATTCAAACAAATGCTGACCATTTTCAGACAAGGGAAGTAATTATTTGGAAGCAGATCATCTAATTCCTTCCCTTGGCTGTCAAAACTAATATTTCTACGCGTGAACTGACTTCAATGGATGCATTTTGCGCCCAGTAGTTACAAGAAGAGAAGTGACTCATTGCTTGTTCTTTGTTTCGATTTGTCCCAAATGTTGGTTAATCTTGCCTGAAGAAGAAGGCCAAAGAGGTCTCGAAACGCGTCGTGTTTTGTTTTATCTTTTGTTGCCCCTATCTTTTTTCTTCTTGTCCAACGTACAGAACAGTTCTTTCTCTGTTAGGTTGTGTCAGTTTCCGCCTGCAGTCATCTCACTATCAATTTTTTTTTCTTCCTTTTTTGAGCGCTTTGTCAGCAAAGATTGCACTAACACTACAGAGTTCATTTTAACCACACGTAGTAAAAGGGGTGAAATATGTGGCCCAGCGACAAAGCCACTAATGCTTGGAGTTGATCTAACGGGAATGCATGATCATTCAGCGAATTCATTACA
>JAMYXO010003298.1:0-2500 GCA_033310375.1 Conus canariensis | reverse complement strand
GAAAAATAGGTCTTTATGAACAAATAGAGGTGTGTTGTATTCGGGGAGTAGATGGAATTTGTGACACTGTACATGATCAGTATAAAGCTTGTGGTGGTGGTTGAAATGATGGCACTGTTGCTCATTCCATACGGTATGAACATTGGTGTTTGATTGAAGCCACTATGAATGCACTGGGAAACGTCATGAGATTGTCCGGGGCTACATTGTATACAGGCAGCTGAGCAGGAACACTGAGAGTGTCACCGTCTGATGACGCTGACCTTTCTGGAACTGCTTGCAGTTTGTCCTGGAACCTGCACTGTCGTCCGATTGGAAGACATCATAAGTCTGTCTTCGCCTGCACTGCCTACCACTCCACACCATCACAACGACATGGGTGCACACTTTACCACCTGCCTACAACTCCAATAGCTGCTTTAGGTTGTTTTTGGTTTTGGTTTTGTCTTTGTGCGTAATGCCGCTGACATACATGAACAACCAGACAGACAGACGCAGGGAGAAATCATAAGGCTCATTGCTGAGGGTCTGGCATTGGTAATAATAATGATAATAATTAATTTCAAAGTGAGATGACTGCAGGTGGACATTTGAAACGAACCTAACAGAAAAAAAAGTCTTCCGACAGATAAAAGGGAGCTAAACAAAGAAGACAAAACCATGACGCGTTTCGACCTCTGTGCTCTTCTTTCAGGCCAGACAAACAACATTGCAGATAATGAACACGAAAAAGGAACAATCGCTTCTCTCCTCCAATTGAGCGCCAAATGATCATAATGCAGAAATCGACGAAAATGATATGTCAGACACGTATGATTTATGTACAGTGCCTTTTTCAATGATGATTGCTCAAAGCCAGAGTCATAAGAAACGCTCGTGCAGAAAAACAGATGTCATTAAGAAAGGAATCACCCTCACAAACAGGTTTAAAGCCTACATACTCAATGTCCAGACCCTCTAACAAATGGAACCAAAGCATTTCGTCACAGAGCACGCGCTTTTCTATATATGTAATTATTTATGAGGATTCAGTTCATCGGTGGCATAATGAACTGTTTGGACCAACAGTTTTGTCATCCTTCCAGGGTAGTGGAGAGAGAGAGAGAGAGAGAGAGAGAGAGAGAGAGAGAGAGAGAGAGAGAGAGAGAGAGAGAGAGAGAGAGATGAAGTGGGAGGGGAAGAAATCTGCACTGCAATCACACCAATATCTACCACTGTACTTTAAACTACAGTCACGCCAATATCTACCACTGTACTTTAAACTACAGTCACACCAATATCTACCACTGTACTTTAAACTACAGTCACGCCAATATCTACCTCTGTACTTTAAACTACAGTCACGCCAATATCTACCACTGTACTTTAAACTACAGTCACGCCAATATCTACCACTGTACTTTAAACTACAGTCACACCAATATCTGCCACTGTACTTTAAACTACAGTCACACCAATATCTGCCACTGTACTTTAAACTACAGTCACACCAATATCTACCACTGTACTTTAAACTACAGTCACACCAATATCTACCACTGTACTTTAAACTACAGTCACACCAATATCTACCACTGTACTTTAAACTACAGTCGCACACACACACACACACACACACACACACACACACACACACACACACACACACACACACACACATACACACACACACACACACACACACACACACACACACACACACACACACACACACACACACACACACGCACACTCACGGAGAAAGTGGAATGAGTTCGCGCGCGCTCGCACACGTAACGTGGCAGTATGTTCAAACGCACTCTTATTGCTTTCTTATATTTCTGTCGCTTTCACTGTCAAAGACTTTCGTAGAGTGTTTACCGTCATATCCATAACAGCAACTGTGATTAGATTTGGTATCAAACACACAGGACTGGCGAAGTTGGTTTTAATAGGAGCCATGCCATAGATCATACTTCAGTCCTGCTCAGCCTTTCTTTTTTTAGTTTTTATGTGTTTGGTTTTTGTTTAGCAATATCCCTCGTAGTTAATGCTTTCTTTTTCTTTAAAAATGTTATAACTTCTGATTAATTTTGGTTTCTAATTTGAAAAGAAATCCAAAATGGGGCAGGAAACGTAAACAGTAATTAAAACAATACGTACAGCATCTCTTGCTCCTTTTTGAACTAAACCCACCACCATCACTTTCAAAGGAAACAATTCCAAAGAAACCTAGCTGTATGTTCCGACGAACAGACCGGCACCAACATATGCAGCTACGCGCGCGCATACACATAGAGAAACAGACACACATTCATGCATGCACGCACGCACGCATGCATGAACGTGTTCGGAGTGAAAGCAGTGTACTCGGCATTATCTTCGCCTTCCTACGAAAAGGAAAAAGCAAACAAACAAGCACACTCACAAAGCGAAAAATGTGCGCTGCCGACGGTAGGGGGCGAGAGCTTGAGGTCGACCTGTTCCCATTGAACCGTGGTGTTATTTCTATGACAGAATA
>JAMYXO010003297.1:0-20569 GCA_033310375.1 Conus canariensis | reverse complement strand
GAATCACTGGCTATGCCCTTTAAAAGGGTCCTCCCCAAATTTAACAAAAGAATATTTTGACCCAACTCTTGTTAAAAAGGGGCGTTTACCCTTATGATTTACAGGGAACATTTGGGGGAAAGGGTTTTGGGCGAAGATACATTTCCGCCTAAAGGCGCTTTCTTTTCTAGTCTCAGAGGAAAGGACATCAGTGATTCGTTTACCGGGCATGCTCAAGATGCGTGGCGAAGTTAGAGTGAAAAAACCGATGGGAGACTATCATGATTCCTATTTAATGAAACGGTTGCAAACTAGTCCATATGTTGTTTACGCAGACTTCGAATCACTCATTGTTCCTTATGAAGGACCAACCCCACAGAAACTTCCTAAAACAGTCTTAATGAGTAATCATCAGATTTGCTCATTTGCCTTCATCATTGTTAGGTCGGATGGCGCCCATTCAAAGCCAGAATTATACAGAGGACCAAATGCTGCAAAATACTTCTTAAAACGCATGCAGCAAGTGCGTAATGCCTGTTCTAATAATCTAAACTTATCTGAAATCATAATGACGCCTGAAGACCAACAACAGTATGACTCAGCCACTCACTGTTGGATTTGTGGGGCGGCCTTGGTTGCCACCGCAGAGAATCCAACAGTAAGAGACCATGATCACATTAGTGGAAAGTTTAGAGGAGCAGCACATAACAAATGCAATCTTCAACTAAAGTTTGAACCAAAGACATGGAAGCTGCCTATATTCTTTCACAACTTGCGAGGTTACGACTCTCACCTTATAATGCAAGCAGTAACCAGCGACTTCAGGGTGTCATGCATTGCACAGTCATCAGAAAAGTACATGTGTTTCACTTTAAATAACATGTCTTTCTACGACTCTATGCAACACCTGATGGGGAGTTTAGAATCACTGGCTATGTCCTTAAAGTCCTGCCCAATAACAGAAGAATATTTTGACCCAACTCTTGTTAGAAAGGGCGTTTACCCTTATGAGTACATGAACAGTTGGCAAAGGTTTGACGAAGATACACTTCCGCCTAAAGGCGCGTTCTTTTCTAGTCTCAGAGGAAAGGACATCAGTGATTCTGATTACCAGCATGCTCAAGATGCGTGGCAGAAGTTAGAGTGTAAAACGATGGGAGACTATCATGATTCCTATTTAATGGCGGATACCTGTTTGTTGGCGGACGTCTTTGAAAATTATAGGAAGACCTGCATGAAACATTACAGCCTGGATCCCGCGCATTACATTTCTGCGCCCGGGATGAGCTGGGACGCTTTCTTAAAATTTACTGGAGTACAAATTGATTTATTGTCTAACCTGCCAATGCTTCAGATGATTGAAAACGGATTGCGTGGGGGAATCAGTATGGCGTCGCACCATTACTGTAAAGCAAACAACAAATACTTGGACGACTATGATCCAAGTAAAAGGTCTAACTATCTCATGTATTTAGATGCAAACAATCTGTATGGATGGGCAATGGCGCAATCACTTCCATTACGCAACTTTAAAATGTACACAGATACGAATAATATTCAAAAAGCATTAACCCGTTCGCTGCTTGAAGCTGCTTGAAAATGTTACAAACAAAGGCTTTCCCAGTGCCAGGGAAATCTAATGATTTGGGGGTAATAATTAAAAAATTCTAGCTCAGAAACTACAAAAGATATAACAATGAAATATATATGATTTTTGAAGGAAATTGAATGAAGATTTTGAATCTGGGCTTCTTTTGTTTTAATTTTGATAATAAAAAAGTATTTAGACAATTAGATTTGGATAGATTTTTTTGCACGATCAAAAGCATATGTATTTACCACTACATCTTCACATCCAAACAAGAACACAAAGCAAAAAAGTTGAAAATAAAGTTTGTATTGTCACACTACACCTGTAAATGAAAGTAAAACAGTTTAGAAGTCTATCAAGACGCTCACACTCTATGCAGACAGGTCAGTCCACGACCACGCCCCCCTCTCCCCACCACGCCCCCTTGCTGGACTTCAACCCTCTCTTTCACTGCTCCTCTTCCCCTACCTTTCCCTCTGCCCTGTGCCGCGCCGCGAGCAGGCCGCGCTCCCCTCTCACGCTGACTACCACGTCACTGACCACTGGCACGCAGTGCAGAGTACACACTAGGCGAGCTCGTTCGACGCTGGCAAACCAGTCAGCTGAACACACATTGAGGTCACACAGCCCGACACAATAACTGACGAATACGGTCGGCAATTCCATCACTATCATCATCTCACCTTCATGCTCGAGTGAGTCGTTGAATAAAAGATTATTGTCTTTGTCAAAAATCATTAGCAGAGCCTGCTCAGCTGTGTAAATACGTTGATTTGGTCGCTGCGCTTGTCGAAGGTTGCGCCGCCATCTTTGCAAGCGAGACGAAGTGCTGGCTGGTCATCCAGTCAGTGATGAGAATAAATGGGCTTTCCCCTCACGTGTGGTCATTTACATATCATTTTAATACTACAGACATATAAGGCTTACTACGCACACTCTATTTAAGTCCGTTGATAGAAATAGTAACGAATGAAAATTCAAGAAAAATGCATGACGTCAGTGGACGGCCCATAGGCACTGGGAAAGCATTTTTAATGCGGCGTCAGCTGACGGCTTAAAGGCACTCTACGGGTTAAAGTGGTTGGGCAGTTTGACGCCAGATCAACAGTGTGGATACATTCTAGAAGTTGACTTAGAATATCCTCAGGAACTCCATGATTACCATAATGACTATCCATTAGCAGCAGAAAGTCTAAAGATGGCAAAAACAGAACCACCTAAACTTGTGCCTAATCTTCGAGGCAAAAAAAATTATGTCTGCCATTACAGGCTTCTACAATTTTATTTAAGACATGGTTTGAAGTTGACAGCTGTTCATCGTATAATTGCTTTTGATCAAGAACAGTTCATGAAACTATACATAATGAAGAACACTGATCTCAGAACTAAATCCACAGATGCTTCAGAAAAAGACTTTTTCAAGTTGATGAACAACAGCTGTTTTGGAAAGACTATGGAAAATCCGCACAAGCGTAAAGATGTTAGATTGGTCACCAGAGAGAACGATGCAATTAAGCTAACTTCTAAACCTAATTATCAGGACTTCAGAAGATTTCATGATCAGCTTTTTGGCATAATGATGAAAAAAAAGAAAGTCAAATTGGATAAGCCTGTTTTTATTGGGTTTACTGTTTTAGAGCTGTCGAAGCTTTTGATGTTAGAATTTCTTTATGACTACTTTAAGCCCTTGTATCCAGAGTCCAGAGTTCTGTACACAGATACAGATTCCTTTGTTATAGATATCCCTACTGAAGATATCTATAAAGACATGGAATTAGAAGTAGCTAAAGGGCATGCGGGATGGTACGACACATCTAATTATCCTAAAGATTTGCCTTTGCATTCAACTGTTAACAAGAAGGTTTTAGGTAAGATGAAGGATGAATTATCTGGAGGTGTGATCAAGGAGTTTGTTGGTTTGAGGTCGAAAATGTACAGTCTTTCAAGCCAAAAAAAAGTTGTTAAAAAAGCAAAGGGAATATCTCGTAGTGTTGTGCAATCAAGCATATCCCATGACAACTATAAAAAAGCATTGTTTGACAATAAGACTTTTCATCATGACAACGTAAAACTACGATCTAATCTACATGAGATCAACACAACTGTTGTAACAAAGAAGTCATTAGACAGAACAAACACAAAACGTGTGTTTGTTAATCCAGAGTTTTCATATGCAATCGGGCATTGGAAAACAGCATAATTACATACCTTCTTCATCCGCGGGTTTATATTTTTCCTCAAATTTATCTAGAAGCTCAATCATATCAATATCCAATTCAGACAAAATTTTTCTCATGTTTGCTTGATGTGCACGAATTTTTTTCATTTTTTCAAGATATTCTTTATCCGTTATTCTGATAATCAAAATTTGGGATCGTAGGCGATCAGGATGCGTTGCCGTGTACCGATGAATCCACTTAATTGTTTCCTTAATAGCTGAACACGTATCATATGATTCTTGTATTAATTCTAAGGTCTCTTTTTTTATCATCATTTTAGTTTCATGTAAGATTTCTTCCTTTTGAGCTTCCATTTTAAACTCAAATATATTTACGTAAATTAATTAAGCGGAACTGTGTCTGGCGGGATTATTTGCAGTTCTTCTTTCACAAAAGATCTTTGAGGGGCTGGTCGTTTTGTTGTGTCAGTTTCTCGTAAATAATACACGGGCGGATTCATCTTTACAATTCTTTTTATTTCATATGAGTCAACACTCCAAACTGGATCGGTTGCCCTGATGCGGGTGTCCCCTTCTGCTTCTCCCGGTAAATAAAGGTACCTTACTTTCAAACCAAATGGTAATAGTTTGCTTGATGAACTGGCGTCTCCTTCAACAACATTTATTTTTTGTTTTTTGATTGCTTGTACTGGTTTTAGACCTTTAAATTCTTCATTATTCATTGCACGTAGAACTGAGGGCAGTCTTCTAACCCATTCTGTGTTGCGAGAATTGTCAATCAGCTCTCTGTGATACTGGTAGGAAAAAAGCCTTTCAGATAACTGTTTGTTAAAGTTTTCAACCAAACCCTGTGATCTGTGAACACCCAGAATGCCTCTTTTAATGGTAACTCTATGTTTTAACAATAATTGATTTACTTGACCTTTAAATTCTTTTCCATCATCGACTTGAATCATGCGAGGATAAGTTAACGGGCCTCGTTGATATATCAGTTGTAAAGCGACAGCAACAGCAGAAGCACTCTTTTGTGTTAATGGTTCAGCATCTTTGTATCTTGAAGCTATGTCAATGACTGTAAGTGCGTACTTAAATCTTTTTCGTCTAATCGTATCATGGGGTAAATATAGAAGATCCATTTGATGGGTGTCGTTCGGTATTGTGTTGACAAAGTGTGGTCTTTGTATTCGTTTAGGCGCTGGTAAATAAATTTGCCAAATCGCTTGTTTAGATAACCATTCTTTTGCTGTTTGTTCACTGACTCCCGCTGCTTGGCTAAGCTTTTTAATTGCTGTTATTCCCTTCCAATATCCTTTTGGAGAATAATAGATTTTGTACATTTTTATTCAGCCAATACTTTGTGCAACAAAATACACAGCGGTCATGCCAAAGACAATAAACAATATTTCTTGCATCTTTTGTTTTTCTGATGGTTGATAAAAGTCGCTAAATTTTGGTGGGGCAATGTTTCAACTTGTTTGCCTGTTACTAGAAAATATTCTTTTATTGCCTGGTCAACATCTTTAAATGTGTAAGCTGCATGTCCCTGTTGTTTAAGTCTGTCGTTAATAAAATCTAACTGCTCCATTCTTTGCATTTCATAGGTGTCTTGTGCAGCAGCTAGTTGCTCCATAGCTCTGTTATGTCTTTTTCTCTCATTGTTATTTTGTAGTTTACTAAATGCGTAATTACTTCCGCTAAAAGCAAGCGCATTAACCACAGCGCCACCAATCATCATTACGAGTGAAGCCATTTTTATAAATGTTTTTTTTTTAATTTTACATATTGATACTGTCTGGAATTATTCCTTGCTTAACTAGAAAATCTTTCGTAGCAAATGAAGCTGTAATAACAGCAATCAGCTTTGCTGAGTCTTCAAAGTCTAGTTTGCCAAGATCTGCTGGTTTTATTTTTAACAGGCTTTTACCAAGCATTGTGTATCCTACACTTAGGCCTCCAATAACAGCAGAATGGTATACAAGGTTAGTAATAGTTTTTTCGGTGCTCATTTTTAAAAAATAAAATAATATTTATTCATTAATAAAACATGAACTGCGATGATTTACTTCCTGAACTTACAAATGATCAAGTTGATGACCAAGCTATTATGTGCCAAAAGGAAAGGCTGTATTCTTTGGCGGCGTGTGGAAAAACAAAACAGTACCTTGGAAATGAATTCAGCATAGAACAGATTCAACAGATGTCAACGCAAGACATTGTAAAGTATCACAACAGGTATGAAGCGCAACTGGGGTCAAGAATGGTAAAAAGTGTTGGACAAACTGTTCTTAGTTTGTACACTAAACTAGTTAGTAGATTTGCTCCCATTGATTCTGAACAAGATTTTATGTATGATTTAACACAGGATCCCGTTTTAACAAAGTCATTAGAGTCTCTAGGATGTGATCTATATTACAGATTTGGAACATTGTTATCGCCATTAATCATGGGATTAATTACTTTTAATCATATAGATTTTGTTTCCCTTCAAAATGACCGAGCCAGAAAATCAGCAGAATCAGAAAACATTGAATCAGGTGGAGAAAGTGACCAGTAAAAAGCCTCCTCATCCTGGGCGTGTTGCAGCAGGAAAAAAATTAGCAGAGTGGAACAAACAAAAAAAATTAATGTTCCGAGCACAGAATATAACTCATAATGAAAACATAACATCGCCAACGCCAACAGTTGTTTCAATGCCAGCTGTAAATACACAAGTTGATTCAAGACCTACAACACCAAAGTCGTCATGGAATATTGAATTTAAAACAGTTGCCATTTTTGGCGTCATTGCTGCTGGGGGTGGTTATTATGGTTATAAAATATATAAACAACGCCAGCAAAAACCAAAGCAGTCCAAAAAATCTCAGCCACTAAATACAGAAGCCGAACAAAAAAGCATGCCAGAACCGCCAACAACAAAATCTCATTTTGATCCATTTGATATGCAATAATATGTTAAGAACTTAATAAATAATTATAAGTGACTTGAATAAGAACTTGATAACGACTTGATGACGACTTGATAAAACTTAAATAAGAACTTGATAAGAACTTAATGACGACTTGATGACGACTTGTTAAGAACTTGAATAAGTACTTGAATAAGAACTTGTTAAGAACTTGATGATGACTTGTTAAGAACTTGATGTTGACTTGTTAAGAACTTAAATAAGAACTTGAATAAAAACTTGTTAAGAACTTAAATAAGAACTTGAATAAGAACGTGATGCCGACTTGAATAAGAACCTAGAACGACTTAATGACGATTTTTTTTCACAATTAATTGTTACATTCTTTTCCGGGGAGACAACTCCCTTCTGCCTTTATGTAGTACTCTAGGCCAGACATGTCTGGCCATGGCTTACTCAACTGCATAATTGCCGAGTCGAAGCGTCGCACTGTTTCCTGGTTCGTGTCAAGTTACACATAAGGGCGTCAGGCTGCCACGCAGCATTGTATAAATTTAGACGGCTAAATTCCCCACCGGCGTCGTTTAGTACAGGCGTTAGACGTCATTGTATAAATTTAGGCGGCTAAATTTCCAAACATATCAAAACATGTTTCTTACCTTCCCCGCAATCACAAGACTAGATAGAATCAGCTGACAACATTTCCGCCCAGCACTTGTGTTGTTAGCAACTGAACCTAGCTGTCTTGTCATTTTCACATTGGGTTGGTGTGCTGTGTACCTGACCAAGAACGTTCCCGTGCGAGCGGCTATTTATAAGAACTTGCAACATTATTACATCAGCAAATGTTCCCGAACATTCTCGAGAGAATGCGAGGCTGCCACGTGACCGGACAAGAGCCGGCCAGTTTAGCCATGGCTTCCAATGCAGACGGGCGTGTTTTGTTCACAGAGGAACAGCTTCTTGCTATAGATGATCATGTGTTTTATTACGGCTGTATGGTGGAGTATCTAAACAAAAGAAAATCAGTCCCAAGCCCAGGATGAAAAAAGAAAAGGCGTGTGGAGAGTTAAACTCTTTGTGAAACTCTTTGTAAAATAGGTGGGAGGCCTGTGCTGCGGCAAAACTAGCCTTGCTGACTGTTACTATAAATAGCCGTTCACGCGTGAACGTCCTATTTTAGCAGCATGAGTCTAACAGGATGTAGTGGCTCTCGTAACTAGGACAAACGGGCATGCATGAACGTTTGACATAGATTTGCAAGCCCCTCTAACTGTGTCAAACGCGCATGCATGAACGTTTGACATAGATATAAAGTTAGAAGCCCCTCTAACTGTGTCAAACGTGCATGGATGAACGTTTGGCCTAGATAAGAGCAGTAAAACTAGCAAGAAGATGACTGCTCAGCAGAGAGAGACATAGATAATCCTACACATTATGTATGTTTGTAAAGTGTTTACTATTAGAGAACTATAAAATAGGCACTCTGGGTAAGCCGGCGGAGCAACAGCGAAACCGGCTTTAGCCGGTTGGAGCTGGCGGAGGTGGGTGAGCCAGAGTGCCTATTTTATAGTTCTCTGGTTCTAATGTCAGACCACGCCAACCAACTTCCTTGTTGCAACCCATAGCAATTTCTGTGGAGAATGGTAGCTGAAAATATGGTTCTGAACGAGTGTCACTACGTACGTGTGCGTGTGCGTGCATATATATATATATTGTGTGTGTGTGTTAATGGCTGGAGTTATTGGGTTGTTACGCGGGGCTGCTCGGGCTGATTGTTCCCATACAAAATGTCACTGCAGTACAATATTTCACCCCAGGTGATATTCTGTTATCGATGTTGTGATACAAAATGTCGCCCCCATGTAGAACGTTGTAGTACAAAGGCCTAACCTGGTACAAAATGTCACCGTAGGTGATATTCTGAACCGACGTCGTGGTACAAAATGTCACCCCGGGAAGAAAGTCACGGTGCAAAATATTACCCAAGGAAGAATGTAATAATTTTGTCACCCCAGAAGAACGTTGTACAAAGTGTTACCCCAGGAAGAACATTGTAGTACAAAATGTCACCACCAGAAGAACGTTGTGGTACAAAATATCACCCCGGGAAGAATGTTGCAGTTCAAAATGTCACCCCGGAAAGGATGTCGTGGTGCAAAATGTCACCCAGGGAAGAACGTTGTGGTACAAAATATCACCCCAGGAAGAACGTTGTTATACAAAATGTCACCCTGGGAAGAACGTTGTGGTACAAAATATCACCCCGGGAAGAACGTTGTTATACAAAATGTACCCTGGGAAGAACGTTGTGGTACAAAATATCACCCCGGAAGAACGTTGTGGTACAAAATGTCACCCTGGGAAGAACGTTGTGGTACAAAATATCACCCCCGGAAGAACTTTGTTATACAAAATGCCACCCTGGCAAGAACGTTGTGGTACAAAATATCACCCCCGGAAGAACGTTGTGGCACAAAACGTCATCCTCGGAAAAAAATTGTGGTACAACATGTCACCCCGGGAAATAAAAAGTTGAGTTTAGAAAGAGAGGGTGTTAGTTACCGCCAATGACATTGACAAACAAAGCACATGACAAGACACGATGCATTTCAACCTCTTGGGTCTTCTTCAGGCGAAAAAATAAATCACATTTAACATTTAAGACAGTACAAACAAGGAACGAAAATGACTCATCTGTTGTTGTCCATGTGGTAGGGAGAATAGCTGCTAGGCGGAAATGACAAGGGGGATTATGGGAGAGGAAAAGGAGAGGGGGGGGGGTTGCGTGGGGGGAGGGGGGGGGGAGGGTGTGTGATACGATAGGGTTGTGTGTCTAGTTTAGTGGGGTGGTGTAATATATTTGTGACGGTTGTGATAATGGTGGATTGATAATAATGGTAAGGGGGGGAGGGAAACTGGAAAAAAAAATTGTATATAGAAGGGGTAAATAAGCACATGAACAGAAGAAACTGTTTAAAAAAAAAAAGAAGAAGAAGAAGAAAGTTTAGGTGAATAAAATAAATGATTTCGCTGGGTGATGAAAGAGGTGGTGGTAGTTATGCGTGGGTAGTTGTGAAAGGTGTGTGGGTAATGTTAATAAGGGAGGGAAGGGGATGGAAGATAAATGGGTGATAAGGTATGATTGGGAAGGGGGGGGGGGAGGGGGGGGGGTTGAGGAAAAAAAAAAAAAAGGAGGAGGGTAATGTGTTTGTGTGTGTGTGTGTGGTGGGGGGGGGGGGGGGAGGGAAGGGGGGCAAGAGAAGGAGAGCTCATATCTCTTCATCCACTATGGGGTGGCGGTGGGGGGGTGGGGGTGGGAGGTTGGGAGGTTCATATTAATAGTGTTGTTTAAAAAAAGTAAACAATGCTGTGGGATGATGTTCATTGTAACTGGTGAAATAATGTGTTGGCATCAATATGCTGATGTTTGTTGAGAGAAGATAGCAGTGATCAATGAAAAACAGGGTATCATGTGTTGCACACACACACACACACACACACACACACACACACACACACACACACACACACACACACCCGCGCGCGCACACACACACACACACACACACACACACACACACACACACAAAAGGGGAGGGGGGACCACATGTAAACAATGTTCTGGGTGAGTTAAGATCATGTGATCATAATGAGACTAACTGTGGAAAGTTTTCACACGCATATTCACACACACACATACACTCATTCACACACATACTCACACACACACACACACACACACACACACACACACACACACACACACACACACACATACACACACACACATTTCTTCCCACATTCCCATATATGACCACCATCATCATTACATTATTACCACCACTCATAAGATATAAGATGTCCTATGTAAAACATTTTTTTTTTTTTTTGACATATGTGTATATGTTTGCATATGTGTGTGTGTGGATGTGCCTGTGTACACATGTACCTGCCCATGTACAGTGTGTGCATGCATGTATTACGCATGCTCGTGTGTGTGTGTGAGACGGTGATAATTTCATCTATACAACCTTTACCATCAACCGAGTCATTGATCATTGCCCCCCCCCCCCCCCCCCCCCCTCCAAAGTTGCTGTTGCTGGTGGGTGGTGGTGGTGTTGTTGTTGTTGTGTTGTTGTTGTTGTTGTTTTTAAACTCAACTGGCATTATCATGCCAATGCCATCATGCCATTTCACTTATGGCAATGAACAACATCCTATAGCACTGTTTATCCCACTCAAGACAATGACCAATTATCCATTATTCTTCATCCCTTTTTTTTTTCCAACCGGCATTACTACATCAATGCCATGACATTATTTCACTTATAACAACTGCCACCCCCTATAGTACTGTAGATCTCATCACAGCTATCAACATCCATCAGTCTTTAATCATTTCCTTTACTCCCCCACTGGCATTATCACACTTACTAATGCACTCTCCTACTCCTTTTACAAAAATGACCATCATCCTACACCACTATGACCATACCTACACCTTTACCATCATCATCATCCACCCATCTTTAAACACCTGCCCCATTCCACCACCGGCACTTTACACCATGCCACAACATCATCCCACTTATACCAACAATTATCATCATCCTACAGTATCTCCAATGAAACATGACCATCACCCACCAGTCATCTACCCCAACCCCCCTCCACCCACTTTCTCAACCTGCAGTATTATACCAATGTCACCTTATTATTCCACTTACCTCAGTGACTATCATCCTACAGTACCATTGATCTCACCCATGCCAGTGAGCATCACCCACAGGTCATTGGTATTTTCCTATGCCCCCCCCCCCCCCCCCCACCTTGCACCATTGCACCATCACCACTGCATTTTTCCACTTGTATAACAATGGTCACCACCCTGTGGTACTACTGATTTAAAATTATTACCATTATCAGTCACTGAAAATACTCCCATCCAGTGAATACTTTCACGCTGCACTATATGGAAATGAAGAAGCTGAACAACTGACAAAGGAAGGACAGCAGCCCCAACTGTAAAAGGTAGTCTCCTTGGAATAAATCTAAAAGACAAAATTCCAAAGTTTAATTATAAACTTGCCAACTGGGATGCCTACCAGATTTTTCTTGCATCGTATAACACAACATTTATTGAGAATGATGATGTTAATTTATTTTATTCTAATTTCAGCAAAGTCATACTGTTAGCAGCCGAACATTCTATCCCTAAATGTAAATTTAAAAAGATTGGTAAATATATGGGTAATGTATGGTGGACGGAAGAATGTAGACTAGCTGTTAAATCAAAGCGAATAAGTTACAAGGCTTGGTTACGAAATAAGACAGAAGAAAATTTTGTCTTTATGAAGCAAGAAAAGAACAAATGTAATAAAATTATTGCTCAAGCTAAAAAGAAATACTGGGCAGAATTTTGTGAGACCGAAGTAAAAGAATCGAAGGATATGTTTAAAGTTTGGAAAAAAGTAAAACAAATGAAAAATTGTTACAAAACACAAGCTTACCCTGTAAAATTAACAAAAGAATTTCCAAGCACAATGGATAATGCGGAAGCTTTCTCCCATTTCTTTTCGGAAAATAGTCGAGCTGTAAATCTTCCAGCAGAAATCAAGTACCATAGACAAAAAGAGGAACAAAAAGAACAATATAAGAGTCCCATACCAGACAATAATAACTACTTAAATTCTCCATTACAATCATCAGAACTTCTTGAAGCGATAGAATCCATTACATCTTATGATTCAGCAGTGGGCCTAGATGGTATTTCTTACGAGCTTCTTCGTCACTTGCCTTCTTCGTGGAAAATATTACTACATTCGTTGTTCCAAAAATGTTGGACGTACGGCACTATTCCTACAATCTGGAAAAGTTCAGTGGTAGTACCAGTACCAAAAGAAGGTAAAACGAGAACATCTGTAAATAGCTATAGACCCATTGCTTTAACATCCCATGTTGGTAAACTTCTTGAAAAAGTTGTACAAACACGTCTCTTATATTATTGTGAAAAAAATGACATTATTCCAGTCCAGCAAGCTGGATTCAGAAAAGGGCGTTGCACAACTGATCATTTAGTGAAACTAACTTCTCATATAAAAAAGCAATTTTCACGCAGAAAAAGTACATTAGCTACATTCTTTGATGTAAAGAAAGCATATGACCGTGTTTGGCATGCTCGATTATTGTATAAACTGAAAAATATTGGTATTTCTGGGAATATGTATGATTATATAAAAAACTTTCTAGAAGGAAGAAATATATGTACACGAATTGGAAAAACATATTCATCATTCAGGAAAATAGATATGGGCATTCCTCAGGGATCTGTTATTGCACCTTTATTATTTACGATCCTTATACATGATCTCCCAAAGGCATTATCAAAATCCACCAATGTAGTGCAGTATGCAGATGATATTGCCATTTGGATTAATACTTCATTAAGGAAGCACTCGAATAAAAGGGCAGTAAAATTTGTACAGACAATGTATCAAGGAGAATTGGACAGATTATCTACTTACATGAAAGAGAACGGTCTTGAATTATCTGGTGAGAAAACTTGTTTAATGCTTTTTAATAATGGCGAAAACCCAAAAGCTCTGCCCAACCTTATTCTTGACGACAGTGTTCTACAATATAAGCAAACAGTCAAATTCTTAGGAGTGTTTTTAACACCGAAGCTGAACTGGAAAAAAACATATTGAAAATTTGATAGATAAAGCTAGGAAAAGATTAAATTTGCTCAAAATTATATGTTGTCAACCATGGGGTCAAGACTGTACTGCACTTTTACATTTATATACATCGTTAGTCCGATCAAAATTAATATATGGACAGGAAGTATACTTCTCTGCATCTAAATACCTTTTAAAGAAACTGCAAAGCTTAGATAGTAAAGACAACTTGCCTGGGGTATGGTAGCAGGTCCTTGAGGAAGAGGTGGATGAGGGCGCTTCGGTTCAAAACCTTCTTTGCTCAGAGGGACAAGTGGGAATGGGTGACAGTGGGCAGGGAGAAATGGGGAAGTGAGGAAGTGAGCACTGCCAAAAAGCTGAAAAGTGAATACTGCTTGAAGATGAAAAGTGTTCAGCAAGGATTGAGGGGGAAGGAAGGAGATGGTTGGAAGGGATGAGGGGGGGGGGGGGGGTATAGAAGGAGAGGGCAGGGTGGGGAAGAAGAGAGAAATGGGTTAAGAGCAGAAGGACTGGGGGGGGGGGGGGGGGGGATAAAGTAAATAAAAATAGTAATAATAATGTTAAGAGACAAAATCAAGATAAGTAAGAACAAAGGGCTGTTATAGAGGAAAGTCAGTGTTTGATATTGATTCCATTTGGGTGGATAGTGCCAAGTTTGTGAATAAGGAGGGACTCTTGTTCTTTACGTCTTATAGAGGAAGATGAATTTTGCCAGACTGCAGCAATCTGCATGTGGGAGAGGTTGTGGCCGGAAGAACAGAAATGGTTTGCAATTGGTGTATTGTAACCGAGACGGACTGCTCGTAGGTGTTCTGTGAAACGGTCGTTGAGGGTTCTGTAGGTTTCTCCAACATACAGGAGGCCACAGAAGGAGCAAGAAAGAATGTAAACTACATTGCGGGACTGGCAAGTGAAAGGGTTGCGTATGGAAATTTTGCCTGAGGGGCCACAGATGGTTGTAGAAGAGTTTAGGTGAGGACAGGTTTTGCATTTGGGTTGCTTGCATGGAGAATTGCCAGGTGGTGAGACTGTGTTTGTGGACAATTTTGAATGCATCCTGGCTCCCAACACCGTCACCTCTTCACCATGGACGTCTGTGCACTTTACACAAGCATTCCCCATCATGAAGGGCTTTCAGCCCTCAAACACTTCTTGTCAAAAGACAGCAGAAATCTACCCACCACCACTCTTCTCCGTCTTGCTGAGCTTGTTCTCACACTCAACAACTTTCAGTTTGGTGCCGACCATTTCCAACAGAATTGCGGCGTTGCCATGGGCACCAGGATGGGTCCTGGCTACGCCTGCCTGTTTGTTGGCTACATTGAAGAAAAGATCTTCTCACAATACACAGGCACTTTCCCAGACTTTTTCCGCCGCTTCATTGACGATTGCCTCGGTGCAGCCTCTTGTCCAATCCAAGATCTGAAAAACTTCATTGACTTCGTCAGTAGATTTCATCCAGCTCTTAGATTCACTTTTGAAATCACTCAGACTACCATTTCCTTCCTTGACATCAAAATCTCTATCTGTCCCAACTCACCCTACCTCACCACATCTGTTCATTACAAACCCACCGACTCGCATTCATACCTTCTGTACTCCTCCAGTCACCCTGCTTCCACCAAAACAAGCATTCCTTTCTCTCAACTACTTCGTTTGCGACGCATCTGCAGCGATGATGACGATTTCGCCAAACAATCTACCCTGATGATCTCATTTTTCCTTGAACGTGGATACCCTGAACCCATTTGCCAAGAAGCCCTACAAAGGGCCTCTAGAATTCCCAGAAACACTGCTCTTAAGCAAAAGATCACTCCTTCATCAGACGACAGGCCTGTTCTTGCTATCACCTTCCATCCTCACAACCTCGCCATCAAAAACATCCTTATGAAGAACTACCACATTCTGCAGACTGATCCTTCCCTGAAACACATTTTCACCCAGCCTCCACTAGTTGCCTACAAACGTGACACCAACCTCAGAGATCTTGTGCATTCAAAATTGTCCACAAACACAGTCTCACCACCTGGCAATTCTCCATGCAAGCAACCCAAATGCAAAACCTGTCCTCACCTAAACTCTTCTACAACCATCTGTGGCCCCTCAGGCAAAATTTCCATATGCAACCCTTTCACTTGCCAGTCCCGCAATGTAGTTTACATTCTTTCTTGCTCCTTCTGTGGCCTCCTGTATGTTGGAGAAACCTACAGAACCCTCAACGACCGTTTCACAGAACACCTACGAGCAGTCCGTCTCGGTTACAATACACCAATTGCAAACCATTTCTGTTCTTCCGGCCACAACCTCTCCCACATGCAGATTGCTGCAGTCTGGCAAAATTCATCTTCCTCTATAAGACGTAAAGAACAAGAGTCCCACCTTATTCACAAACTTGGCACTATCCACCCAAATGGAATCAATATCAAACACTGACTTTCCTCTATAACAGCCCTTTGTTCTTACTTATCTTGATTTTGTCTCTTAACATTATTATTACTATTGTTATTTACTTTATCCCCCCCCCCCCCCCCCAGTCCTTCTGCTCTTAACCCATTTCTCTCTTCTTCCCCACCCTGCCCTCTCCTTCTATACCCCCCCCCCCCCCTCATCCCTTCCAACCCTCTCCTTCCTTCCCCCTCAATCCTTGCTGAACACTTTTCATCTTCAAGCAGTATTCACTTTTCAGCTTTTTGGCAGTGCTCACTTCCTCACTTCCCCATTTCTCCCTGCCCACTGTCACCCATTCCCACTTGTCCCTCTGAGCAAAGAAGGTTTTGAACCGAAGCGCCCTCATCCACCTCTTCCTCAAGGACCTGCTACCATACCCCAAGCAAGTTGTCTTATCGATCCAGGTCCTGCAGTCAACCAACTATTTGTGTTCTTAGATAGTAAAGCTTTAAAATTAGCTTTGGGTGTTCCAGTGCACACAAACACAATGAAATGCTATAAGGAGACAAACATTTTACCTCTTAATGAACAACGAACGTTGGATGTGTCCAAATACATTGTAAGAGGCTATCTGTAAAAAACTCTGCTACTGATGAAATTCTTATGGATTCCAACAAGGAATACCCCAAAAGGTCTAAAAAATATATCATACATAGAGCCAATTAGAAATTTCACTTGTGAGATTATGTCAGAATGTAGTATTGATATTGATGCAATTTCAGAGGCTCCCATTTTTTCCTCAAATGCCCCCATGGGAGCATCTCAACGCGAAAATTGATGATGAATATACTACTTTGAAGAAAGATGACAATGTAAATATTCTAGTAAATGAAGTTCGAGAACATCTCGAAAAGACTTATCCAAATCATTTAAAAATATTTACAGATGGTTCAATAATGGAAACGTCTGACAGTGGTGTTGGATTCACTATACCATCCTTAAATGTACAAAAGTCTTTCTATCTAGGCAGAGAATTTCAATTTATACATCAGAGCTATATGCAATTATGAAAGCTCTGAATTATATCTTACATGACACGCCAGTATCATTTTATAGTGTGCTATTTTGTGTTGATTCAAAATCAGTTTTACAATCATTAAAGCACTGGAACTCTAAAATTAGAACTGATATTCTTTTTGAAATTAAGCATCTATTACATTGTTTACTTTCCCGAGGTATAGCAGTTGATTTTTGCTGGGTTCCTTCACATTGTGGCTTGAAAGGGAATGAATTAGCAGACAAATTGGCAAAACAGGGAGCCTGTACAATTTTTGAAACACCCTTCAACAAAGTCTTAAATTTTTCTCCGCATGAATTGATCCAGCGATTGGAAAAGAATATGCGGAAGAAACATTTTAATGAGAATTTATTCGTCCTGCCATCATGTCCAAGGTATCTAGCCAGATTAATTCATAAATTACGGTTAAATACATGGAATACAAAATATTCACGAGGTATAGCGTGTATATGTCAGGAGAATATCTCAATTCGTCACCTTTTATTTGAATGCCCTATACTAACCACAGCTTATAAGGAGAAGAATATTTTTTATAAATAATTCTGACCATGTTGATAGTGTGGTAAATAACCCTTGCTTTTTTGATATTGCTTTGGTTATTGCTCAGTCCCCAGTTGCAAAACTATTGTGAAAAATGCCATTTGAGATTTTTTTTTTTTTTTTTTTTTTTTGGGGGGGGGGGGGGGGGGGGAGGTGCTGGTAGTACAATGGAATGTACATTGCAGTTTAAAGGTCTAAGATCATCTTGCGATGAAAAGACGTTAAATAAAACTACTGAACTGAACTGATCTAAAATATTTCCAAGGGGACAAATAGGAAGATGACTTGAGCAGCACCCAGACTTCAACAAGAGGGATGCATACTACCGGATGCCCAGATCAGACCAAGTGAACATTGTTGGACTGAGGATAAGGCTCCCCTGACCTCAACATCACAGGTCCACTGTACTCCACACCTGTGAGTCTTTCAAACTATCAATGCAGTGCAGCCCCAGAGACAGCGGAGCATTCCCAGCTAGGCCCAAAGTGGAAATCTGGCCTGCCAACTCACCAGTGAGTGCAAAACCATACTGACCACTGGAGGGTCTTCACCATACAGCAGCCTCCGTCAGTACCTCCAGGATTCCGACCTAAGTAAACGAAGAAGAAGACCATCATTGTGATACTGAGAACCGGGCACTCCAGACTGTGACATAACATCTCTGCAATACTCCAACCTGGCAGGTCTTCAATTTATCCATGCAGCCCCAATGACGGTGGAACAGTCCCAACAACACCAAAAGAACAATCCTGGCCTGCCAACACACTGATGAATGCAAAACCTTGTTGACCACTGGAGGGCCTTCACCATACAGAAGCCCTTGCCAGTACCTCCACCATTCCTGCCTAAGGGAACGGAGAAGAATCTCTTATGATCATCACCCATCAGTGACTGATTAATGATAATAATTTTTACCCTTGTGTGTGTGTGTGTGTGTGTGTGTGTGTGTGTGTGTGTGTGTGTGTGTGAATGAGTGTATGTGTGTGTGAATATGTGTGTGAAAACTTTCCACAGTTAGTCTCATTATGATCACATGATCTTAACTCACCCAGAACATTGTTTACATGTGGTCCCCCCACCCCACCCCTTTTTTTATTTTGTGTGTGTGTGTGTGTGTGTGTGTTTGTGTGTGTTGTCTTTTGCCTACTACCAGGTTTATCCGTATGTTACACTCAGTAAAAACTCGGTTTATAAAATTACTGGGTTTAAAATTATGGAACCCGGTTTTTTTGACAGTTTCCCGCCTTTGAAAATAGTCTAATCAAGCTCCCCAAACCAAAATTTGGTCTGAAACCCAATGGTTGGGTTTCGTCGGAATCTGTGTATTCTGACTTGCACCTCTAATCTGTGTGAAAAAGTTTCCAAAGTCTACCCAACTTACACAGCGCGGGAAAAAGGCGCAAGGGGCGTCACTCTCACTCAGAGTTATGGCGACAGTGGGTCGGAGCGAAGGGCGAACTCGCATGGACACGCTCCCTTTTGGTCGGAGTGTTGTTGCCAAACAGGATGAAGTAAGTTTATTTTTATTTTATTATTTTGTATTCGTGCAAAATGATTTGGTGTTTGAAAAGATTTTTCATATTATTAATATCCGCAATTGTATTTAGTGACGACTTGACATTTTGAGTCTGGCTATTCTTTCCAAGATTGTTGTGTTCACGCTTCAAGTTCAGTCATTTTTACCTTTCGATAGTTCTGAATAATATACGTTCGGTTTTATTCTCCAAGGGCTTGTGTATTAATAATTCTGATTTGTTTACTTAATCGGTAGGTGCAGCTTAAAGATAGGTGCGCGCTGCGCTTGGAGTTCAATCACCCTCTAGATCTGGATCTGGCTGCATACGTCGCTGAACCAACTTGATTGTATTGCGACGGAAAACAGGGAGAGTGCAAAAAACAAACAAACAAACAAACAAAAAACTGTGTTAAACGTCGTAGTAACATTGGAAAAGGCTGGAGGAAGGGGAAGGGTTGGGGGAGGGGTGGGGGTGGGGGAGAAGCAGGATTGCCAGCTTTGTAGTAGTAGTAGTATTTAGGGACCAAACAAGCCGTTAAGCTGTTCAACACTCCCATGTTTGCAGAATCTCTTGTACTACAAAAAGCTTCGGTGAAGGACACTTGTTTCAATTTTTCTTATCATGTTGCTGATCATAGCTCCTAAATTGTTACCGAGCGATGCTAAGGTAATGCTTTCATTGGTGTTTCGACAAATCTTTGTGAACATGCCCTCCCCCCCCCTCCCCCCCCATGCACACACACACACACACATTCCTATTTATGCATTAGTCAGCCGTTGAATTAAAAATCTGTGATCTTCTCGGTACTTAAAACAGTAACAGTGAACATTTATCATGAATAAGAAGGGGGTGGGGGGAGGGAAAGCAGGAGCCGAGGGATGGAGTGCAGAGATGTCTTCTCCAAAATTCATCACCTACTGCATCAGTTTTACGTGTATATATATATATATATATATATATAGGTATATGTATATATGTATATATATATATATATATATTTTTTTTTTTTTTAAACCGACCTACCGACCCTATCTTTAAAAGTAATGAAAAAAGGAAGCAGGCCATTTTTTGGCCATAATATCCCGTCTATTGCACCTCAGCTCTGCTCCTATGGGCTTTGCTGCATCAAAGTCTACTTTGCTATTTAGTAGTTACTAAACAGCTTTTCCGCCAGTGATAGAGGAGAAAAACTTGTTTAGTGATCACTAAACGATTAAGTAGACTTCCATGCAACAGAGCCATGGCCACTCACTCATGTTCTGCTGTTACCCCTCCACGCCCTTGAAGGGAAAAAAGTGTAATGACACACGCAAAATCCATCCTTTGTAAGGATTTTGTTGTGTTTACTGTTAATTTTTGTTGTAGCTTTTGTGATAACTACCATTTTCTTTCTCTCCCCAGGTTTTCATGACTGCCAACGAAGTGTTTGGCTTTCTAAGGAAGGAAGGAGTATTACGTGGAAAGAGGTACAGTTCAGTGTAATGTTTGATGTGCTTTTTTTTTGTCTGACACTGTCGGTGATCAGCCTTTGTGATGGGCGTTTTTTTTTTCTGTCTGTCCCAAGGATATCCCTAGAACAGCTTGGCCAAATTGCTTCAAATTTTTGTGTGGTGTGTCACTCTTGATAGGAAGAGATTAGTACATGAATTATCAATGTCAAAGTCATTACCTTGTCATATGGACTTGAAAA
>JAMYXO010003296.1:0-15000 GCA_033310375.1 Conus canariensis | reverse complement strand
CTTTAGGTGATGTCACAGTGTCTACTGTCGCCACAGACAATGCATCTTTAGGTGATGTCACAGTGTCTACTGTCGCCACAGACAATGCATCTTTAGGCACCATGTGATGTTGTCCCAGTGTCCACTGTCACCATAGACAATGCATATTCAGGTGATGTTGTCACAGTGTCCACTGTCGCCACAGACAATGCATCTTCAGGTGATGTTATCACAGTGTCCACTGTCGCCACAGACAATGCATCTTTAGGTGATGTCACAGTGTCTACTGTCGCCACAGACAATGCATCTTTAGGCACCAGGTGATGTTGTCACAGTGTCCACTGTCGCCACAGACAATGCATCTTTAGGTGATGTTGTCACTGTGTCCACTGTCGCCACAGACAATGCATCTTTAGGTGATGTTGTCACTGTGTCCACTGTCGCCACAGACAATGCATCTTTAGGTGATGTCACAGTGTCCACTGTCGCCATAGACAATGCATCTTTAGGTGATGTTGGCATCGTGTCCACTGTCACCACAGACAATGCATCTTTAGGTGATGTTGTCACAGTGTCCACTGTCGCTACAGACAATGCATCTTCAGATGATGTTGTCACAGTGTCCACTGTCGCCACAGACAATGCATCTTTAGGTGATGTTGTCACAGTGTCCACTGTCGCCACAGGCAATGCATCTTCAGGTGATGTTGTCACCGTGTCCACTGTCGCCACACACAACACACACACACACACACACACACACACACACACACACACACACACACACACACACACACCACACACATAGATGTGTCAGTTGAACAAAAACAATTTCAGAATAACAGAAACATAATAAGATAGTTTACCTTACTCTTGCTTCATATGAAAATATTGCCTTTTTTGAAAGAACTGTAAGATCCACTTTCTTCAGGAAAACAGTACGTCACACCACAAAGAGTCTGAGAAGGTTGGTCATGAAAATAAAACATCAGCACAGTCCTTATTTCACACAGTCCTATGCAGGGACACACTGGTCTTGGCAGAGTCTTTAATAAACTGTAAAATTTGCTTTTGAAATGATATCCACAGTAAGTAATCCACACTGAAAACAATCTCTCAAAGTGATTTCTTCAAGTTAAAAAAAAGAAAAGAATAATAGCAGTCTGTTTTTCACAAAGTCCTATGCCGGAACATACAGGATCTTGACTCTCTCTCTCTCTCTCTCTGGGAGCCATCTCCATCCTCGAGCAGTCCTCTCTCTCTCTCTCTGACCCTGCAAACTACAGACCAATCTCAATCATTTCCAGTTGCAAAGCGAGAGGACTGCAGGCGGAAATCTAAACAAATCTTAAATAAATGTTAGCGAACCGCCCAGAGAACGTGGACAAACGAGTCACAAGACGAAACACAACTAGTTTCGACCTCTTAGGTCTTCATCAGGTGAGACATTAACGAATAAAACAATGAAAATTCACTTAGCTTTGATCGCTTCAGATCACTTCGTATCACTGAGACAAAGACAAGACATCACTGAGAATCACTGAGACAAAGACAAGACATTGTCATCAAACCAGCAGACAAGGGTGGTGCAGTGGTGGTCTGGGACAAACAGTTGTACATAAAAGAAGCACACAGACAACTGTCAGACACAAATTTCTATACACCACTCACAGCATCACCCCTCCCCCAACACCAGAAACTCATCTCAACCACAGTTAAACAAGAAATCAAACATAACAACTTACCGAAGACAGCCAAACTCCTCATAATGACAGACACCAAACAACCCACCTTCTACCTGCTCCCTAAAATACACAAAACCAATACTCCCGGCAGACCCATAGTATCTGCATGCAGCTGCTCTACAGAACACATTTCACAGTACTTAGACTCTCTCCTCCAACCCATAGTACAAGGCCTCCCCACATACCTCAAAGACACTACACACACACTCAACATGATTAATTCATACAACACAGATCCCACTTTCAAACCCAGCCTCCTCTTTACCCTTGATGTCGTCTCTCTCTACACTTCCATCCCTCATGCTGATGGACTGAAGGCCCTCGCATTCTTTCTTAACAAACGGCCCCCCAACCAACAACACCCTCCCACAGCTACACTAGTCAGACTTGCAGAATTAGTCCTCACCCTCAATACTTTTGAATTCAACAACCACACATTCTCACAAATCAGTGGTGTTGCTATGGGAACCAAAATGGTACCATCCTATGCCTGCCTCTTCATGGGACACCTAGAACACCGCCTACTAACCTCTTACACAGGCCCAACACCAGAGCTCTACAAAAGATACATAGATGATGGATTGGGAGCCACATCCATGCCAGAACATGACCTCCAGAATTTCCTCAACTTTGCACAGACCTTCCATCCATCCATCCAGCTGACCTACACCATTTCACAGTCAGTTAATTTCCTGGACATCACTATCTCCCTCAAAGATGGACTGCTTCAAACCTCAGTCTTCTACAAACCTACTGATGCGCACTCATACCTGGACTACACATCTTCCCACCACCAGTCCACTAAAAATAGCATTCCATATTCTGAATTCCTTCGCCTACGCAGACTGTGCTCTAGCGAAGAGGATTTCACTATACAAGCAGCCAAAATGTCTGATTTTTTCACCAACCGTGGATACCCTAGTGCCGTCATCAGTGATGCTCTCAGCCGCACTGCAGCTAAATCCAGAACATCTACTCTGGAAACTAAACCTCCCAAAGAGACAGACAGACCCACTGCCTGCCTTCTCTTCCATCCTCACAATCTGCCCATCTGCAGGATCCTGAAGTCTAACTGGCACATAGTAGCAAATCATAAACCTGCCTTTGAGACCACACCAATGATCACTTTCAAACGTGACAAAAACCTCAACGACCTACTGGTGCGCTCTAAGCTGAACAAAATCTCAACACCTAAGCCACCAGGTACTTTCCCCTGCTCAAAACCCAACTGCAAAATCTGCTCTCTCACCAAACCAGACACCATCCTACATGGCCCCACAGGCTCTTTCACTATTAAACGCACTTTCTCCTGCCAGAGCCACAACATTGTGTATGCCATCCACTGTCAGCTGTGCGGTAAGATCTATGTAGGTGAGACATCTCGCACACTTGAGACGCGCATCTCTGAACACCTGGCCGACATCCGCCACCATCGGCCCAAACCAGTCGCTCTACACTTCAACCATGCCCAACACAACATCAACCATGTCAAAGTCTTGGCACTTTGGCAATCTAAGAGTGACAGCTTGGAACGCCTTATGCAGGAATCTCATCTCATTGCCAAACTGGGCACCGTCCACCCTCATGGCATCAACGTCCAAAAGTAGTATGTACCATTCCATCTCTGCAGCTCCAGCCTGAAATATCCCCCACCTACACACACCCATACCACCCTACCTCCCTCTGTTTACCTCAGACATAGGTTGCAGCTATCATCATCTTCCCTTTTCCTACACTCTCTGAGTCTCTCCATTTGCTACATCAATCGACTTACTCCCCCCTCTCCCTGCCCTAGTAATGATGTGTGTAGGGGTGTTGGTGGATATGGCGGTTGCTGGGGGTGGAGGTGGGGGTAACCAATGAATAAGGCTGATATTACAAATGGAACACACACACACACACACACACACACACACACACACACCACACACACACACACACACACACACACACACAACTCATACTCACACACACACACACACATAATAAATAGAATGCTGGCTCCTTTATCGTTGGTCGTGAAAGGGGGGGGGGGGGAGAGAGAGAGAGAGAGAGAGAGAGAGATTGTGTATAGGTGTGAATATGTTGCCCCTCCCCCTCCCCCAGTTAGTACGTAAACCCATCCCCTTCTTCCCTCCACCCTCATAGCATCTACACCTTAAAGTAACATGTACCAACCCACCACTTCAATCTCAGCCCATAATATCCTCCCATCACACACACACATACTACCTTATCTCCCACTATTCACCTCACACAACTTATAGCTATCTTATTTATGCATTTATTATCATTATTATTATTATTATTTTATTTATTTTTTTTAAAATTATTATTATTATTATTTATTGATTTTTTAATTTATTATTTTTAATGTTTCATTTATTTATTTATTTGATTATTATAAAAATGTATTTTCTAAATATATTTCTGTATCATGCTTTCATTACCTTAACCTTCACTATCGTTGTTAGCAGTATCATTCAGTAATACTATTGCTAGTATTGATACTACCACTGGCATTGACATCACCATCGCCTTCGCCTCTGGGACTGTTGCCACGGCAACCCTGCTGTTTAAGAATCCTCTAACCCACTGTCCTTTCTCCCATACCCATACTTATTGACACAGATTGGTAGTAATCTTGTCCCTTTTTTTTTTTTTCCTTTTTTTTTTCTCAGTATTTTGACCATTATTAGTATTCCTATCAGTAATATTATTATCTTCATTACGACTTTGACTCGCCCACTATTTCCCTTCCAACAGCCTCGTTCTCATTCAACGCCTTCTTCCTTGCGCTGAACCCTACGAAGTGATCTGAAGCGATCAAAGCTAAGTGAATTTTCATTGTTTTATTCGTTAATGTCTCACCTGATGAAGACCTAAAGAGTCGAAACTAGTTGTGTTTCGTCTTGTGACTCGTTTGTCCACGTTCTCTGGGCGGTTCGCTAACATTTATTTAAGATTCAATCATTTCCACTATTTCCAAACCTTTGGAAAAACACATAAACAAGCACACAATACACCACCTTAACACATACCACTTGCTTCATCCAAGACAGTCCGGGTTTCGACACAACCATTCATGCCACTCAGCCCTAATCAACCTGGTTGATGACTGGCTAAATAGCATTAACAACAACATACATTGTGGTGTCCTATTTATTGATTTCAAAAAAGCATTCGATGTGATAGACCATAACCTTCTACTTAGAAAACTAAAATTGTATGGCTTATCCACAAAAACACTTACGCTTTTACACTCATATCTCACAAATAGGCAACAATGTGTAAAAATCAATACAATTTTCTCTTCATTTCAAACACTTTCCTATGGCGTCCCACAAGGCTCTATCCTGGGTCCCTTACTGTTCACAATTTACATCAATGATTTACCTCTCCATATCACATCCACCTGTGAACTCTTTGCTGATGATACAACAATACATACAAATCATTCTGATGTTACTGTTCTTGCACACGCTTTACAAGAAAGTGCGAATGACCTCGTCAAATGGACTGAACTAAATCACATGTCGCTTCACCCTCAAAAAAACTAAATCCATGCTTATCACAACTAGGCAAAAAAGACAAAATCTCACTCTTAAGTTTCCTCCTGTACATCTTAAAAATGAACCCGTTGAACAGGTTACATGCCTCAAAGTGCTAGGAATAACAATTGATAACAATATGAGTTGGCAAGCTCACATAACCTCACTATGCAAAAAAGTTTCACAGAAAGTTTACCAACTCTCCAAAATCAAACGCTTCCTCGACCTGCATTCACGCAAGCTCTTTTTCCATTCTCATATTCAATCATACATAGACTATGGATGTACACTATGGGACTGTGCTAGCGCTAACACTCTCAAACCATTGTTAAGCCTACACAAGCGAGCACTCAAATTAGTCCTCCTAAAAAGCAGTAGTCTTCTGGACTTGGACTATAAAAAGATTCAAGTTCTCCCATTAAGTCTGAGATTACAATACAACAAAGGGATCATAATGCACAAGATTGTGTCTGGGAAGGCGCCCTCAACATTAGTTCACAGATTCTCAATAAATTCCTCAAGGACTCTACCCAAACTTCATGTCCCTGTTCCTAGAATTGACTTATTCAAATCCAGTTTAACATGTTCAGGTTCCTGTCAATGGAACTCGCTCCCTGAATCAACCAAACAACGCCAATGCATATCAACCTTCAAACACCATTATTTCAACCATCTTATGTGCCAGTACTTACATACTCCGCCATAAATCCACCACCAATCACCACCACCCTCTTTGCCTTATATATATATACCTGACTATTTAGAAAGTGTTTTGTACTTGAAATGCACATGTATGTTATTTTGTTTAGTAAGTATGTCTTATATGAGTACATGTATGTGTGTTGTGGTGTGTGTGTGTGTGTGTGTGTGTGTGTGTGTGTGTGTGTGTGTGTGTGTGTGTGTGTGTGTGTGATTTCCTATTACCTCCTGCCCTCTTGTCATTCTGTCGATATGCTTGTATTCTTATGTGACTCTCTCTCTCTCTCTCCTCTCTCTCTCTCTCTCTCTCTCTCTCTCTCTCTCTCTCTCTCTCTCTCTCTCTCTCTCTCTCACGGTTCTGCTGGAATGACTTGATTTATTATCCATATGACATCCCCTCCTACCCGTAGCGACTGGGCTATCATTATGCATTTCCCACCTCCATTTGTGCTTTATTTCTATCGCCCGCCCCCCTTCCCCCGGTGTTTCAAAATCGATTGTCTTGTATCTCTTTGGAATTTTTTGATTGTCAGTTTATTCTAAACATGCTCTCTTATCGCACCCACTCTCGCCTCTTTCTCCCCCACCCTCTCTCTCTCTCTCTCTCTCTCTCTCTCTCTGCAGACTTACCCTGCACTCCCTTCGCTCCTGCGTCTCTCTCTCTCTTTTTTTTTTTGTTTTTGAAATTTTAATCCCGTATTGTATTGTAGTTCTAGTCACTTTTGCATGCTTCCTTTGTTACCTTTTATTTTATATTGTTGACCCTACTCAGGGCGAGGACTGGATGTAAAAAAGCACATCAGTGCTTATCTATTATCCTCGTAAATAAAGAATTTTGTCTTGTCTTGTCTTGTCTTCTCTCTCTCTCTCACAGAGAAAAAATCTAACACAGAGAAAAATCTGCGTTGCCGCCGGTACGGGCGAGAGCTTGAGGTTGACTTGTTCACATTGGACCGAGGTGTTATTTCTATGACAAAGTAGTCGTCCTCCTCCCGGTGGGAAAAAGAAAACTCGGGGAGAAACCAGCGGAACAAGATCTACGCAGCTTAGTGTAGTCTGCCAGTTAGGCCAGACGAGATCGACTGGAGGCGAGTGCAGCACACTGTTGTTGCCCACGAGGAGAACAAACAAACAAACAAGCAAGCAACCAAAAACATTCTCTTGTTGAGCTTCTTCTTCTTCTTCTTCTTCTTTCTTCTTCTTCTTCTTCTTCTTCTTGAAAAACCTTCAGTTTTTCTTTGTCCATCTTTTATAATTTTTCCTATACTTTACGGTTCAAAAATTCAGTTTATGTCTTTATATCCTTTTTTAGTTGTTTTGTCGTATATTTTCTTTCTCCCTTTCTTTCTTTCTTTCTTTCTTTCTTTCTTTCTTTCTTTCTTTTTCTTTTCTTTCTTTATTTATTTTGTTGCTGTTGTTGTTTTGTTTGTTTTCTTTTGTTTCTTTTGTTTGAAAACTTGCTCGTGTCCGTCTTTCATTATTTTTGTACTTCATTGACCATTTCTATGTTTATTCTCAATTTTTGCTTTGTTTTGTTGTCTATTTTTCTCTTCTTTGAAAACATGCTCATCGTATCTATTCCTTCTGTACTTTTCTTCTTGTTGTTGTTATTGAAAATTTCTGTGTTTGTCTTTGGCAACCTCGACCCAGCAGACCTGGAGACATCAGCTTCAGACCGGGTCAGCTGGCGGTCCACCATCAAGGCCGGTGTAACACCCCAGATTGCCCCCCATCCTAGAATGCCCCCCGGGGGACGTCTTAGGTATACTGATGCGTCCCCCTGGGGAGGCATTCCAGAATGTCCCCCCCATACCTGTTATGTCCCCCCATGGTTGACAATCACTGTCATCCCAAAATGCCCCCCCCCCCCCCCTCCAACTTATTGTATGTCTCTCTCTCTCTCTCTCTATCTCTCTCTCTCTCTCCCATCTCTCCCTCCCTCTCTCTCGCTCTCCCTCTCTCGGTCTCTGTCTATCTATCTGTCTGTCTGTCTCCCTTTCTCTCTCTCTATCAAAGAGAGAGAGAGAGAGAGAGTGTGTGTGTGTGTGTGTGTGTGTGTGCGTGCTCGAGTGTATGCGTGCGTGTATGTGTCTGAGTATATTCTCTGTAAGTGGATGCGTGCGCGTCTGTAATAATGCATGTAAGCGAAAATATGACTGATCATTGATATTGTAGATTCTAAAGTTTCCGCTGTTCATTCACTCTCTCTGATAAGACAGTACTTGTAAGAAATAGTTCACTACGACTGTTATTACTATATGTTTTGAGACCAGATCCTGTTGGACACGGATCAACTTTGTTCATGTATGTATTTGATTATTCTACGCATGCAACCATTAATTATTTGATGCTACAATTTTGGAAGGACAGAAGGCTTGCTATTCCCTTTTAGCAGTTCTTTTCCATTTAGATTGTCGACTTCACTGATTTGATTTTGCATGCCAATTATAAAAAAGAAAGGTACTGTTTTCTTCCAATGGCAGCCATTTTGGAAAAGCGAAAATCGGATAAAACATACTGAAATTGGATACAAATTTAGATACTATGAATCATTCTGGTTTACAGAATAATGTTCTTGATTGAGACCAAAATTCATTATAAAATAATCACAATCAGGCATCATTTGTCCTCTATATTTGCAGTTTACAAATCTGGTGGCGGCCATCTGGGATTTTACGCAATAACTCAAAATGCCCAATATTTACGAAGTGGCCTCCAACGGATTTGGATTCAGCACCCCAAAATCATGTTAGATCAACAACAACAACAACAAAAACCGTAATATATAACACAAAACAAGGTACCCCTAAATATGGCCTGGACTAACAAGCAGGTGTGACGTATTTCTGTGTTCTGACACTGGTTGACACGCGTCACGCTTACTGTGTTCCGATGATTAGCATTCACCCAGTCGCTAATTTTAAAGAAACAATGTCTCCATTTAAAGCAAGTTGGCACTTGCCATGAAGAGTCATCTCCGGAAAACACACACACACACACACACACCACTCACTCTCTCTCTCTCTCTCTCTCCTCTCTCTCTCTCTCTCTCTCTCTCTCTCTCTCTCTCTCTCTCTGTCGGCCTCGCTTTCTCTGTCTGTCTGTCGGTCTTGCTCTCTTTGACGACTGTCTTCTCGCTCTCTCTGCCTGTATTTGTCTGTCTGTCTCGCTCTCTCTGTCTGGCTGTCTGTATAGCTTTCTCTGTTTGTCTTGCTTTCTGTCTTGTTCTATCTGTCTGTCTCGCTCTGTCTCTCTGTCTGTCTGTCTCCCTCTGTCTGTCTGTCTCACTCTATCTGTCTGTCTGTATCACTCTCTCTGTCTCGCTCTCTCTGTCTGTCAGTCTGTCTGTCTCACTCTGTTTTCTGTCTCTTTTTCTGTCTGTCTGTCTGTCTCATTCTCTGTCTGTCCTGCTGTCTGTCTGTCTCGCTGTCTGTCTCACTGTATCTCTGTCTCCCTGAATGTCTCCCTGTCTGTCTCACTGTCTATATGTCTGTCTCGATGTCTCAGTCTATCTGTCTGTCTGTCTGTCTGTCTCTCTCCCTCCCTTCCCCTTCGCTCTCTCCCACTCCATTGTGCCTCTTTCTCTCTCTCTTTCTCTGTCCTTGTCCCTGTCTCTGTCTCTCTTTCTTTCTTTCTGTCTGTCTGTCTGTTTATTTCTTTCTCCCTGCCTCTGCCTCTGTCTTCGTCTGTTTCTAGGTTAGGTAAGCAAGAATCAGCGTTTTAAGATGTTGCAGAGAGAGAGAAAGAAAGAGACAGACAGAGGCAGACAGACAGAAACAGACAGACAGACAGAGAGAGACAGAGAGAGAGAGAGAGAGAGAGAGAGAGAGAGAGAGAGAGAGAGAGAGAAATTGGGGTGGGGGGCATTCTGGGATGAAAATATATTTGTCCTCATGGGGGGCATAATAAATATGGGGGGGACATTTTAGATTGCCCCCCAGGGGGACGTGTCAGCATACCCAACATGTCCCCCGGGGGACATTCTAGCATACCCAATATGTCCCCTGGGGGACACTCTGGTATACTGAAAAGTCCCCCGGGGGGCATTCTGGGATACTGAAACGCCCCCCGGGGGGCATTCTGGGATGGGGGGCAATCTGGGGTGTTACACCGGCATCAAGCAAGCAGAGCAGAGCAGAGGAGAGAGGCCCAGTGGGAAGAACGGAGGCGCCGCAGATGGGCAAAGGATGGCGTCGGCACCCACAGACACTGATGACGGAGACTTCACCTGCAGCAACTGCAACAGAGTCTGCCGCTCGAGGATCAGGCTCTTCAGCCACAGCAGGCGCTGCAACTCCACAACTGACTGATCCACGGCGCAACACCATTGTCTCTCCAGACAGATGGATGGTAACTTTGTGTCATTTGTGCCTTGTTTTGGTGTGCATTTCTTTCTTTTTTGTTTGTTGATGTCTGTCTTTCTGTCTATCTATCGATCTTTCCTTCTTACTTTCTATCTTCCCGTCTTCTGTACACCCTTTCTTTCATTCTATCTTTCTTCCTCTGTGTGTGTGTGTGTTGTGTGTGTGTGTGGTGTGTGTGTGTGTGGTGTGTGTGTGTGTGTGTGTTTTGCAGGTGCGTATATGCATGAGTGTGTGTGTCATCAGCAACACAGTGAGACAGACCAAACAGGCCTGGTGAGGCAGGAACTGACACAAGTTGGTGCTTTCTGTGTAGCTTCCGTGTTCTCTGCTTTGCCGTCCGTTCAAAGCATTCCAACATATTCTAGACTATGGACGACAACTTCAGAACCCAAGGTATAATATGAAGCATGTCACACTGGATAATATTGTCGCTGTATGACATTGTTGGTGATTAAGAATCGGAGAATGAATCCACTGTGAAGGCGTTTGTGTCCTATTTTTCTCTATTGCGATGAGAAACACCAAACAGCATGAACTCTTTTTGTCATGACTGAACAGCAGGCGTTTCAGTCTGTTCACACCTGTAGATGTGATTCTCCAAGACTGTATCTGAGTGGAGAACTTGGTCTTTGAAAAGGAGTACCAAACACATTTGGCTTTCCTCCTCGCCTGGCTGTCGACATGAGCTCTGGATACGGTTTTCGATGGAAAAATACTCTGTGGAAACGGACCAATAATGTCTATACATTTTCAGTTGTATTTATCATGGACATGGAATCATTAACAACATGTCGATCGGGAAGTCTGAATTTATTAGAGTGACAATTAGCGCAAAACTCCGACAATAACACAAAGTGGAACGAAGAACACGACTGTTCCAGACAGGTCGGCATTGTCAGTCATGTCGTAGAGTCGCAAACTTGTACAGAAAAGATCGTAGGCATACGATCCACGAAATGACAGCTTACGCAATGACTTGGAATGAACGTTTTCGGATTCGACAGTTTTTTTCACAAACTTTTGGCAAATCAAGAAGTAGCCCAGGTTTGGTCGGCGGAAGATGAAAAATGGCGCCAAAACTGATTGTGCGAGAAACAGTTTAGGGAAAATATGGGCTTTTTGGTCCAAGGTATAAAAATACATTCATTGTTGCGATTTTAGCGATGTATATATAGTAATGATATAGGTTCCGAGGCACTTATGTTAAAGAGTTGACACAAAACAATCCAGATTCATCAATCAAGGGAGGTAAGGGGGAAGGTAACTCCTAAATAAACCATTTCAACTGGTGGGTGATCGATGAAAAATGACGCCAAAATCGATCGTGCAAAATGCCAGTTTAGTTTAGAAAATATAGGCTTTTCGGTCCAACACAGTCATAAAGAATCAAATACATTCATTTGTGTGACTTCAGCGACATAGACATAATAATGATATAGGTTCTGAGGCATTCCCATTTGAAGGAGTTGATCCGAACTAATCCAAGGTTGATCAATCAGGGGAGGTAAGGGGAAAGGTAACTCCCGAACAGACCATTTCATCTGGTGATGGTCACCACGAGAGATGTGCCCATTTGAGCACCTGGCTACATAGACCTTCACTTGCTGATTTTATTTGTCAGTTGTTCCTGTTGATATTAGTTCTCTCTGAAACACATTGCTCTCTGTGGATTTGTTGTGGCTAAGGCTGTGTTCGGAAGAACTAAAGTGTTTTTTGTGTATGGGAGAGCGTCATTAATGAGCAGCGTGGCGAAAATGCACAGAACAATGACACGTAACAATAGCAACAGCAACCACCACAGTAACGATATCAGTCACCACCACAAGATAAAGGTTCAACGGAACTAAATCGTTCCTCTTTTTACACCACCCTCCCCCCCCCCCCCCCCCCCCCGCCCCTTCCAGCTCCCCTCTTCATATTTATTGTCCATACTCATTCTCTCTAATTCTATACAATCGGCTTTATGTTCACTCCATTTGTAGACCTTTTCGTGCGTTTCCTTCGTGCGCACGAAGTGAATCGATGTTGAGAAAAACAACGAAAGAAACCTTGAAAAAAAAAAAAAGCAAAGGGCAGTAATTCTTGCAAGAAAACAAAGGGCAATAATTCGGTTGGGGTTGATCAGGAATATCTTCATTGGAATCGCTCTTTGTGGGATTGAATCAGCCTTTTCTTTCAATACAATAAAAGGACTATGCCGCTTAACAAACAAAACAAACAAATGACATAAAAAAAAAACGCGACGCGTACGAAGAAGCACAGTAACTTTGGCCCCATGATGATGAAAAAAAAGTGAGTGCTCGTTTTTCGTGTTGAATGGTCCCAAATGGTGTTTCATGTTGCCTGAGGAACAAGACACAAAAGGTCTGGAAAGGCGTCGTGTTTGTCTTGTCATTGGTTTGTCCGGTGGTGTAGTCATTTCTCTTGGAACTAGGTTTCTATTTCCGCCTGCAGTCCCTCCCCCGACTCCTTCCCTCCCTGCCCCGCCCCTGCATGATGGTATGACAGTAGTGACGTCAATGTGAGCACAACGCCTGTGATGGCTCCTGATCCCCTTTACAGTTGGAGGTGGAGAAGGCATTGGGGGTACAGGCCGTGACCTGTGCAATGACCCTCTGCTACACAGGATTTTCTCTGATAGTTGATTGTACTGGGCTCCAGACTGATGTGGTCTGCAGTATCAGATGTTATTTGGGCAGAGGTGGGACGCATCCACATCTGGGGGTGGGAATGCACCCTGCCCCCGAAACAGTACATAGCTCAGTCTATGCACGGTACACCTAACGTATCCGTTTGGCCCAGGAGTTCCATTGAATAACCAACATACTCCGTTTTCTGCAATGGTGTAGCCTGGGGATTGAACAGACGGCGTATAAGCGTATCCATTTTGAGTTGGAAGGTTGCCATGCAACATTGTGTGTGTGTGTGTGTGTGTGTGTGTGTTGTGTGTGTGTGAGTGTGAGTGTGTGTGTGTTTGATTCGGATATCCATCGCAGACAGACCAAAATTCAACAAATATAAACTTTTAACTCTTTCGATTTAGAAATTCTAATTTATTCCCTTGGCGGTATAAGCCAATGTGTTTGATAGATTTCTTTTTCGCGCAATCAGCGAATTACAAATAAACGAAAGAAAACTTTTCTATTCAACATGCTGACCATTCAGACAAGGGAAGTAATTCCATTCCTTGCGGAAACTAAATTAACGGAATGACTTAATGGATCATTGGCCCTAATTATTCTAAAAACGTGAACTGACTTAATGGATTCATTTGTGCCCAGTATGTACAAGAAGGAAAGAGCTGAATTGCTTGTTCTTCGTTTTCGCATTGTCCCAAATGTTTGTTAATCTTGCTTGAAGAAGAAGGCAAAGAGTCTCGAAAGTTCTGTGTTTGTTTTGTATTGTTTCCCCTCACCACCCACCTTTTGTTTTTTTTTTCTTCTTTTTTGTCAACGCGCAGTCACTTAGATTGCTGCACAACCACTACGTTTTTATTTTTTTTATATGGCCACAAAGACAATGCTACTAAAATGGTGAAATATATGGCCAAAGTCAATGCCACTAATGGTTGGTGTTGATCTCCCAGGAATGCATGGTCATTCAGAGAATTTATTAGAAATGAAATCACTTTCTATTGAAAAAAAAATGTTGACCATTTTCAGACATGGGAAATAATTTTTATTGATTCAGAACTTCTAATTCCTTCCCTTGCTGTATATATAGTGTATCTACGCGTGAACTGCATTAAAGGGAGGAAGGATATAGATTCTTGCCAGTACCCTTTTTTTTTCTTTTTTTCAATTTCTTGTTGTTGCTGTTTTGCTGTCTTTAAATCACACTGTGGAAGAGAGACCCGCAGATATAAGTTCGGTCACGGAAAGGGAAATAACTACAAAAGAATTATAGTTGTATACTCCGACATACGAACAGGTACAGATATATGCAGCTACAGACGCACGCATGTATGCACGTGCCCGCGCGCTTGCGCGCGCACACGCGCGCGCGCGCGCACACACACACACAACACACACACACACACACACACACACATAACACACACACACACACACACACACACAAAATGGCAGAATAAGAAAGATTGTAAGCGCTACTCTTGAATGAATGATACGACACAAAAATCAAGTTTTGTTTGTTTGTTTGCTATATCTGTTATCACATATGAAAACTTTTGTTGTTGTTGTTGTAGCAATGGGAGATAGACGCAATCAATTATTACGAAAATAGCACAGAGAGAGAGAGAGAGGAGAGAGAGAGAGAGAGAGAGAGAGAGAGAGAAGCAAAGGTCAGATCTTGGATGCACCCTTTCAACCAGTTTATGAATCCAAGCAAGCAATCAAAAACATTCTCTTGTTGAGCTTCTTCTTCTTCTTGAAAAACCTTCAGTTTTTCTTTGTCCGTCTTTATTATTTTTCCTACACTTTACTGTTCAAAAATTCAGTTTATGTCTTTGTATCCTTATTGGAGTTGTTTTGTCGTATATTTCTTTCTCCCTTTCTTTCGTTCTTTCCTTTTCTTTTTCTTTTTTTTTTCGTTTTTATTTGTTTGTGTTTTTTGTTTTGTTTTGTTTTGTTTCTTTTGTTTGAAAACTTGCTGGTGTCCGTCTTTCATTATTTTTGCACTTCATTGACCATTTCTATGTTT
>JAMYXO010003295.1:17500-20576 GCA_033310375.1 Conus canariensis | reverse complement strand
TCCGGACAGTGAGGAGCTTGCGCTCACAAAGGTGACCATTTTTTTCAAAAATGAACAAAAACTGAAAATAACTGTGTACTATTCCACATTCAAAGTTTTGATACAGGGGAAAAGTTGTATGCAGTGGATAAGGGAAGAATTCAGAATTCTGAAAGAGCTAGTTGAGGCCCTCTACGATCAGCACGTGGGTCGAGAGGCCTCTATCAAGGCCATCAAATCTGTGCCTCTCCCTGCTCAGATCTTACAGATTACACTCCCCACACTCTCGTCCTCCACACCCTTATCCACACCTTTGTCTCCCACACCCTTGTCAACACCATTGCCCTCCATTCCATTGTCCTCCATTCCATTGTCCTCCACATCAGTGTCCTCCATTCCATTGTCCTCCTCATCATTGTCCTCCATTCCATTGTCCTCCACATCACTGTCCTCCATTCCATCATTGTCCGCACCATTAACCACACCATTGTCATCCACACCATTGACCACACCATTGTCATCCACACCATTGACCACACCTTTGTCATCCACACCACTGACCACACCATTGTCATTCACTGTCCCAAGTAATAGCATCACACCATTATCTACACCATTGCCCTCTGTCCTCCCCCAAAACAATATCTCGACCTGTGAGGTATTGCTCCCAGAGTGTTCTAAGCCCTGTTCTTCCTTGCCTATGGAGGGAAATACTTCTGGACTTACAAATGTTAACTTCATGCTTTTGCAACAACAGATCTCTGTCCTAGAAAGGAACATGTCAATTCTTTACACTGAAAATAAATCAATGAAAACACTACTGACCACTGTACAGTTTGAACTCGACACTTTGAAAAGCCAGCTCACTCCCACACTCTTCAGTTTCCACACAGACAAACATTCCACCCCAAGATACTGTGGAGGAGATTTCTATTCCTGTTTCAAATCGTTTCTGCATTGACAAAAAGATTGAAGAAACTGCTTCTCCCAGTAAATCCCGTTTCCAAATCGTGAAGAACAGAAAAAAATTCAAACCTGATACTGATGATATGGTCCTTAGTCCCTCTGGATCACCTCGTAAAGCCGTCAAAACTGAACGATCACCTTCTGACATTTTGTCAACCCTCTCAGTCCTGGACAAGGCAACAAGCGTACTGATTGGGGACTCACTCATCAGATACATAAACCCCAGACTAATGACAACTACAGGTAACTTTCTGAATAAAATTTGTGTACCTGGGATGACAATTTCTGATCTTTTGCACTGGCTTGATACGTGAAAAGAAAACAAAAAAGTTCACCATATAACCATTCATGTGGGTGTAAACGATTGTCCGTCAGGGGCCATTACAGAAGATACATGGGACACTCTTCTGTCCAGTGTTCGACGTGCTTTCCCTGAAGCATGTATACACATGAGTTCCATAGTTCCTGCGGTCGATGATCATAACCTCAACAACACAATTCTTCCTTCTAACAAAAATCTGTCTGCTGTGTGCAAACGCCGTGAAACCCTCTTCATTGATCATTTCCCATCATTCAGACCCCCCTCAAAACGGAGCCTCTATCATGACCATATTCATTTAAACAAAACCGGAACTGCACAATTGGTTCTGGACCTCAAAACAGCTGCTGATATAAAACATTCATTAGAGAGCTCTCGTTCTCAAAGCACAGCAAGCTCTGGAAAGTCATCAGCATTCAGAAATCACAGACATGTTCAGAATGACAGTTACAACACAACTTCTTTCCACCTTTCCAGTCAACACAATAGAGCGTATCGTCACTCAAACTCTGTCTATTTACCATCCTTCCATCATCGCTCATTCCCACAAACCGTGTCTTACAGTGAAATCCCATCAACCGTACCCTGTCATGACCTTCCACTAAACGCCGCTCACCCTGATCATCCTGCATCCGCAATTCACCATGATTACTATGCATCTGCCCCTCATCCTGACTATCATGCATCTGCCCCTCATTCTGACTATCATGCATCCGCCCCTCATCCTGAATACCCTGCAGCCTCCGATCGTCATAACTACCCTCCAGCCGCCGCTCACCATGAATACCCTACAGCCAACCATGACTACCGTGCAGCCTCCGCGCACCGTAACTACCCTGCAGGCGCCGCTCACCGTAACTACCGTGCAGCAGCCGCTCACCGTAACTACCCTGCAGGCGCCGTTCACCGTAACTACCCTGCAGGCACCGCTCACCGTAACTACCCTGCAGGCGCCGCTCACCGTAACTACCCTGCAGGCGCCGCTCACCGTAACTACCCTGCAGGCGCCGCTCACCATAACTACCCTGCAGGCGCCGCTCACCGTAACTACCCTGCAGGCGCCGCTCACTGTGTCTATCCTGCAGGCGCCGCTCACTGTGACTACGGTGCAGGCACCGCTCACAGTGACCACCGTGCAGGCGCCCCTCGCCATGACTACCGTGCAGGCGCCCCTCGCCATGATTACCGTCCAGCTGCCGCTCACCATGACAACCCTGTAGCCGCCGCTCACCGTGTGTTTCAACAGACGTCCCCTCACCGTGTGGGGCGGCGCTACAACATCTACTCGCGGTCATCAAACAGAAGAAACGACAGTCACAATTTAGACCAAGTAAATCAGTTCTGTGATTCAAGTCTTGGTCACCAAAATATAAATGTTGACCTGTTTCCCGGACATCCAACTCCCTTTTCCAGCCTGCCTCTCTGTTACTCAGCAGACTGCTTTCCCCCTCTGATGCCCCACCCCCAAATTAATTCTCTTATTTAGTAGGGGTTCGGATTGCATGCTATTCCACTCATTAGCAATCATCAGGACTTCCCTGCAACTTGAGTGTCTATTGTGAGCCATGAAATGACCAATGCACTTAGTTGAACTATAATTATTCTGAACTGATTATTTCCGTATCCTCTCTATTTCACGTGGTAATTCTGTATATCTCCAGGTAGCGCTGCTTCCCTCCATTCACTAATGTCAACCAATGTGAATGTATCAGACTGGCCCGTCAATGACGGTCTGCGCATAGGTCACCTAAATATTTGTCATCTCATAAACAAAATGTCTGACGTATCAAAAATCATTCATAATAATCATAA
>JAMYXO010003295.1:0-7500 GCA_033310375.1 Conus canariensis | reverse complement strand
TGTAATTCTATATCAGTATCGTCATCTTCGAACAAGGTATCAACAGGAATAGAAAACGTGTTGGCGTTAGCATTGCCAGTTCTTGGATTTAAATCACCCATAATAATAACAGGTAACTCACCGCACTGTTCATACATATCAAGAATGCAATGTTCTAATAAATAAACACCATTGTAAATATCGGTTTCTTCATAGTAAATGCTCTGCGATGGTGGGATGTATATGCCTATAATCAAACAATCAGTTTCTAATCCTGTTAACATTTTAGAAACTCTTAAGACTATACAATAGTCGCTTTCTACTGAAACATATTGTACATATTTTGCATATAGCTTTTTTTTACCAACATTGTAACACCACCTGACAGGCGAGCTGTTAAGCTATCAGATACTTTTATACCAGGTGATAGCCACGCATCAAAAGAGGGAAAAAGATGAGCTGGAAAATGTTTCGAAAATGTTTCAGTAAAGAAAATAATGTCATAATTTTGCAGAAATGTTCTAACATCCGGTTGGTAAATTGTTTTCAGCCCTTCAATATTATATGTTAGAAATGTTATAGTGTGGACGCATTTTGTTGCAATGCTGTGGGTATATGAACCACGTACAGGGTCCAAAATACGGGCAGGGTTGAGTCCCTGGTTTTTGTGGAGTTGTTGACCAGTGTCAGTTTTGGAAGAGCCCACTCTCACACGAGGGAAACATTCATTGACATGGGACTGTCTGGATTTTGCCCTGCTCCGTGTTCGCATACCACTGGCTGAGGAGATTTCCTATACAATGGAGCAGTTCTACTGGTCGGGTTTCATGGGTTCCTGTTGGAAGTCATTCTCGCTCACAGTGTGTTGTCTCCTCATCATCACCATCATCATCATCATCATCATCATCATCATCATCATCATCATTGTCTTCATCATCATCATCTTCATCATCATTATCATCGTTATCATCATCACCATCATTAGTCTGTAGTTGACAACCTGAAGTATATTGTCTCACCATCATCAACAGTCTGTGGTTGACTTCACCGGAAGAGTATCATGATGATGATTATGATCATGATCATCATCATCGTCGTTGTCATCATCATCATGAAATATATTGTACATATTTTGCATATAGCTTTTTTTTTTTTTTACTAACATTGTAACACCACCTGACAGGCGAGCTGTTAAGCTATCAGATACTTTTATACCAGGTGATAGCCACGCATCAAAAGAGGGAAAACAGATGAGCTGGAAAATGTTTCGAAAATGTTTCAGTAAAGAAAATAATGTCATTATTTTGCAGAAATGTTCTAACATCCGGTTGGTAAATTGTTTTCAGCCCTTCAATATTATATGTTAGAAATGTTATAGTGTGGACGCATTTTGTTGCAATGCTGTGGTATATGAATCACGTACAGGGTCCAAAACACGGGCAGGGCTGAGTCCCTAGGTTTTGTGGAGTTGTTGACCAGTGTCAGTTTTGGAAGAGCCCGCTCTCACACGAGGGAAACATTCATTGACATGGGACTGTCTGGATTTTGCCCTGCTCCGTGTTCGCATACCACTGGCTGAGGAGATTTCCTATACAATGGAGCAGTTCTATTGGTCGGGTTTCATGGGTTCCTGGTGGAAGTCATTCTCGCTACTTCCTTCATGCTGTCGACGTTCTGGAGACTGGCCTTCCACTTCATCTATAGTGGACCAGGGATCAGTCTGCTGCCTGGGTTGAGTCTGACTGCTCACAGCTGCTGTTGATCTGGGAGTCCTCAGGGGGCGACAGGGGTGGGGAGAAATGGCTATACCGGCCACTGGCTCCTCCCGACCTTCCATTCCATGGTGACTGGGGTGTGCTACTGCAGGCTCCCTCCGGAGTGATGTGGGCTTGGTCTTCATTGGACAAGTCACTCATTCTCACTTTGCTGGTGTTTTCGCTAAATTGTCTATTAGCTTTAGGAGGTGGAAATTCTGGAGTGTATCTGTCCCCACTACAGTCAGTAGACGGTTCGGGAATCTGTGGTAAGTTTTCGTTGTATTGTAGGGGACACAGTCTAACACCGAGTCTCTCAACCACTTTTCGATATTTTGGTTGACGTTGGGATTTAGGACTTTCTGTTTGTGTCCGGGCTTGAGTTTGCTTCACTAGTATTTCACTTTGTTGCATTGAAACTTCTCCTTGCTGCATTAGTGTTTCCCTTTGCTGTGTTGGAGCTTTCCTTTGCTGCACTGGTATTTTTCTTTGTTGCATTGAAACTTCTCCTTGCTGCATTAGTGTTTCTCTTTGCTGTGTTGGAGCTTTCCTTGCTGTACTGGTATTTTTCTTTGTTGCATTGAAACTTCTCCTTGCTGCATTAGTGTTTCTCTTTGCTGTGTTGGAGCTTTCCTTTGCTGCACTGGTATTTTTCTTTGCTGTGTTGGAGCTTTCCTTTGCTGCACTGGTATTTTTCTTTGCTGTGTTGGAGCTTTCCTTTGCTGCACTGGTATTTTTCTTTGCTGTGTTGGAGCTTTCCTTTGCTGCACTGGTATTTTTCTTTGCTGTGTTGGAGCTTTCCTTTGCTGCACTGGTATTTTTCTTTGCTGTAGTGGGGATTGTCCTTGCAGCACTGCAGCTTCTTGTTGAGTTCTGTTGTAGGGGACACAATCTAACACCAAGTCTGTCAACTCTTGTTGAGTTGAAGGTTCATTTTGCCGCATTGAGAATTCTCTTTGTTTCTCTGAAGCTTCAAGTTGTTGCAAGATAGATAGATAGATAGATAGGATATCTATCTATCTATCTATCTATCTATCTATCTATCTATCTATCTATCTATCTATCTATCTGTCTGTCTGTCTGTCTGTCTGTCTATCTGTCAGTCAGTCTCCCTCTCTCTCTTGTCCAATGAAGACCAAGCCTCTTCTTTCTGCGAAAGGATTGGTTTTGTTGCTTTGAGGTGTGCTTGTACTGGACGAATGCTATTCTTTGCTGTGTTAGAGTCCCATTTTGCTGCACAAAGGTTTTCTTCTGAGATCGGCATTTTAATGGCTTCGTTTTGTTGTGCTGGGGTTTCGGAACTCGATACTGATGGGTTTCTTTGTCCAAATATAAGAGACTTGTTCTGCAACTCATCATCATCATCATCATCATCATCATCATCATCATCATCATCTCTCTCTCTCTCTCTCTCTCTCTCTCTCTCTCTCTCTCTCCCCTCTCTCTCTCTCTCTCTTGTCCATCTGTCCGTCTGCTTGTTAATCTGTCTGTCTGTCTGTTTATCCATCAATCTATCTATCTATCTATCTATCTATCTATCTATCTATCTATCTATCTATCTATCAGTCTATCTATCAGTCTATCTATCAATCTGCCTGTCTGTCTGTCTGTCTGTCTGTCTGTCTGTCTGTCAGTCAGTCTCTCTCCTCTCTCTCTCTCTCTCTCTCTCTCTCTCTCTCTCTCTCTCTCTCTCTCTCTCTCGATTGGTAGGTTAGTCGGTCAGTCGGTCGGTCGATATATCTGTCTTTTTGTCTGGCTATCTTTCTATGTATCTATGTATCTGTATCAGAAATAAGAGTTCATTACCTAAGATACAGGGCTCATACTAATCATGATTTAATATGTCCACTGTGCAGAAAATCGAAAGAAGACGAATTACATTTTGTTTTAGTATGTTCAGCTATTCAGAATATTAGAGAGAAGTTTATTCCAGACAAATGTTGTAAGCAGTCCTGTCTCTTCCACTTGGGTATGCTGATGGCTTCTACCAATGAAAATGTAGTGAAAATGTTAGTCTTTTTCTTTATCACGCCTTTAAAATAAGAGATGTATTATGTTCTTAGCACAGCGTGCTTTTTGTTTTTGTTATGTTTGTGTATGGTATCATTTAGTACATTTTTCTTTGCCTTGAATTGTTTGAATATGTCGCACTCCCCTTCATATAGGGGCTATGGCCTATGTATATGAATAAACGATTTTTTTTCATTTATGTATCCATGTGTGTGTGTGTGTGTGTGTGTGTGTGTGTGTGTGTGTGTGTGTGTGTGTGTGTGTGTGTGAGTGTGTGTGTGTGTGTGTGTGTGTGTGTGTCTGTCTGTCTGTCTGTCTGTCTGTCTGTCTCAATCTCTCTCTCTCTCTCTCTCTCTCTCTCTCTCTCTCTCTCTCTCTATATATATATATATATTATATATATATATATATAGTTATGAGTATGAGGAAGAGGAAAACTTGGAAAACAAGTCGGACTCTACAGAGATGACGGCCTCGCTGCGCTGAGCGACAACCCTAGAAACACTGAAAATAAGAAAAAAGAACTGTGTAAAATCTTCCAAAACCAAAATCTAAAAATTACTATTGAAGCAAATAAAAAGATAGTGAACTACCTAGATATAACGTTAGACCTCAACCAGCACATATATAAACCATACAAAAAACCAAATGATATACCTGTCTATGTAAATATCAAAAGTAACCATCCACCTTCCATACTAAAAACAATACCCAGAGGCATAAATAAGAGATTATCTAACCTGTCATGTAATGAAACAGCATTCAATAACGCTGCAGCTGAATATCAAGAAGCGTTACACAAAAGTGGCTACAACTACAAACTACAATATGACCCAGATAATGACATGAGCAGACACAAGAAGAACAGGAAAAGGAAGATCATATGGTTCAACCCCCCATATGACGGAAGAGTAAAAACAAATATAGGGAAAGAATTCTTTAGAATCCTAACATCATCATTTCCAAAAGAGCACAAATTATCCAAGATATTTAACAAAAGTAACATCAGATTATCATACTCATGTATGCCCAACCTTAAAAACATCATTGATTCAACCAACAAAATGAAAAGCAGTATAGAGAAAAACGAGGGTGACGAATGGAAATCTTGCAACTGCATCAAGAAAGAACAGTGCCCTCTGAGCAACAAATGCCTCTACAACAATATTGTGTACCAAGCCACTGTAACATCAGAGAACGCAGAAGAAACATATATAGGTATTACTGAAAACCAATTTAAAACTAGATATGCAAACCACAAACAGTCATTTAACAAAGAAAGATACAAAAACCAAACAGAATTGAGTAAGTACATCTGGAAGCTCAAAGAGAAAAAAATAGACTACAATATATCCTGGAAAATCATAAAAAGAGCAGCATCATATAACAATATTTCAAAAAGATGTAACCTATGCTCAACAGAAAAGTACATAATACTATGCAAACCACAAATGGCAACTTTAAACACCAGGATAGAAATGGTTAACAACTGCAGGCACAAGTGGAAATTCCTATCAGTGAACAAGAATCAGAAACACACGAAAAACACAGACAGCACGTGATGACAGACAACACAAGCAGTTATAAAACACCGGCAGCACAGACCCACCACACCCTGACGATTGCAACCGCATGCGGTTTCATGAAACAGCGTTGTAGATAAAATTTTAAACCTTTCCTTTTTAACAAATGTTGCTCCCAGTACGGTTGAGCATTTTTTTTAAATCTCTGTTGGCACTTGCCACCATTATCTATCTATCTATCTAGATAGCTAGCTAGCTAGCTATCAACGGAGACAGTGTGTGTGTGTGTGTGTGTGTGTGTGTGTGTGTGTGTGTGTGCGTGCGTGCGTGCGTGCGTGCGTGTGTGCGTGTGTGTGTGTGTGCCATGTGTTTCGTAACTCCATATAAATTGGCAACGCTTTGGTCACGTAATCAGTGAATTGATGCAGGTAACTAGAGACTGAAATAAATTCAACATTGCCGAAAATCAGAAAAAAAACGAAGACAGACATGAACCACAGCGCAAGGGAAAGGTTGTCAAGGACACCAAATAGGCACATGAAATATCGATCAACAGATCGCCTTTTGAAGTCACAAATTACGTGAAAATATTGGGGCATGTTTATGCTTAATTTTATTTGCTTGATGAAGATATATTTAAATAACACTTCTTTATCTTGTTTTGCTCATCATTCACAAGGGAAAATGTGTGGTCTGCTGTGTGCGTTGTGTTGTGTGTATTGCTCTGTATAACTCACTACGCCTTATGCAGCACGTTTTTGATGTAAGAATTTCTTTGATGATTGGCTGTTTCAAGGAAGAAGGATCGCTGCAAATGGCACTGACATATTGTATCGAGTTGTTGAACTTACACATATTGAATCCATTCTGCTCTAAACGTTTTTAATCTTGTTTGGAATGACTTTGGTTTCATATTCATGTATGCTCTAATCATGTTCGTTCGATGCGCCTGATCTCTGAGGACATGAGCCTGAACTATCAGTCCTCTACCAATGCATATTACCCCGTGTTCCTTCGCTTCCACCTCGACCATCCTTGGTCAAATAAACCAGGCGTTCATCTGTTGTGTCTGTGTCACTATTTGTCCTTGTTGACTTTTTCTCTTTTTACATTTCTTTCTATTTAACGTACTGGCATAGAGATGTGCCGCAATATCCTTGGTGTGTCTGATGACAAAGACAATTAAACCAGCCGCCGTGGCGAAGTGGTTAGCGTCGCGGACTCCCGGCTGGGAGGTCGTGGGTTCGAATCCTATCAGAGTCATGTGGGTTTTTCTGCCCCGACCGGCTCCTACCCACAGTTGAGTTTGCTGCGGACTTAGTTGGGAAGACTGGGACCACACAGTCGAGTTTCATCCACTTAATGGATGCGTTTCTGAGAGTGTTGCTCAAATTTCCTGACCAACACAACAGGTGCCTGTATCTCTCGGGCCTGGTTGACGCCGGGATATATTATGAAAGGAAGCGTAGAGTACAGTCCTGTCATGTAGTCTAGTCTCAGACCGAAATGGAAATCCATAGCATCATCTTAATCATCCTCGTTCTCATCGATCAGCATTAAAAGAAAAAAAAAAGTCTCAAATTCTGTGGCCCTTCATGCCCTGCTCTCATGGTGACCTCAATTTCGATGTCCTCTCCGTGTCTGTGGCCTTGGTTTGGTTCCATCGGGGTCACCGGTATCGGCGAGTCCATGGGGGCTGTCGTTGGATGGACGTGGTGGCGCCCTCCGGAGGGAGAGCTCACTCACGCCGGCTCCGCAACTAAGCAATTATTGTCGTCAGTAGGGGGCTTAGTAGGTGGTGTCCTGCGTATGTTAGATCAGAACAGGCGCCACTGAACACCACCGAAGTGACTCGGCAGCAGTGCAGTGTCTCCGCCGGTGGGTTGCCTCTTGACGACTTGACATTAGAGAACAGTAAAAGGCGGGGTCTGGCTCATCCGGCTCCACCCAGCTCCAACCGGCTTCAGCTGGTTTCGCTGCTGCTCCGCCGAATTACCCAGACCCCGCCTTTTACTGTTCTCTCTTTACAAACATACATAATGTGTAGGATTATCTGTTTTTAACACTAATTTAGAAAACTTTTGAGACTTAAGTTTTTGCTTAATCCTTCGTTTTTCTTGATCGTTTTCAATAACATCATTTTCTTTCATACATTCATCAAAAGCGTCTCTATCTTTCATGTGAAATAAAACTACAGTCTTTAATTGTTCTCTAAAGTCTTTTAAAACTGAGTT
>JAMYXO010003294.1:0-20580 GCA_033310375.1 Conus canariensis | reverse complement strand
AATGAGTGTTTACATATATTTCAATCATGATGTAAAATTGTCGGAAAAGTTGCCATCTTACCATTCAAAAAAGCTGGGTTTGAAGATGACTCGTCGATAATCAAAAGATTCCCATCAAGCTTTTACAGGTCGCTTGCTGTCTTGTTGGCACCATTTTGAGTTAACAACAAAGCGGCACATGGCATTGTTTCGTAGCTTTGCGCTGTGCAGGAATTGAACAAACAAACTTAAAATTTTTACTTGGTTGTAATTAAGCCTGAATATTTGTATGAGTGGTACGATTTGAACGTCGCTCTTGTTTTCTTCTCGAAATTTTACTGAAAAAATTTTTAGAATGATTTTTACTCTGAACTTTTCAATCAAGTCACACACACAGTGACACACACACATGTGCACACACATGCACACACGCACACACACACACACACACACACACACACACACACACACACTGTATGCATACACACATGAACACGCACACACACACACACTGTATGCACACACACACACACACACACACACATACACACACACACACACACACACACACACACACAGTGACACACACACACACACACACACACACACACACACACACATATATCATCATCATCACCACCGCTGCTGCTAAAGGAAACATAAGCAGAAATATTCTCTATGTTTTCATACTGCTGCTGTGCTAGTTTTAGCTGTTCATTTGAAACAGGGCCTCAAAAGCGTTGTTGGTCAAGGTCATGTGACCTGTTAAAATTTGATATTTAGGTCAAACAGGAAAGATCTGGTTATTAAAAATGGTCAGGAAATAATCTTGAAGTCATTCAAAGTATATCTGTAGCATGTAAATCAGTTCTAAACAGGAATTTTAATTGGGTGTAAAAATTAATACTAGACTCCTCTCATTAGCACAATCCTACCATTGTCCCGGTTTGTGACACTTCAGTCAGCAACCAAAAACAAAGTTGTCTTCAAAAACATGACAGTAAATGAGTGTTTAATATATTTCAATCATGATGTAAAATTGTCGGAAAAGGTTGCCACTTACCATTCAAAAAAGCTGGGTTTGAAGATGACTCGTCGATAATCAAAAGATTCCATCAAGCATTTACAGGTCGCATGCTGTCTTGTTGCACCATTTTGAGTTAACAACAAAGCGGCACCATGGCTTGTTTCGTAGCTTTGCGCTGTGCAGGAATTGAACAAACAAACTTAAAATTTTACTTGGTTGTAATTTAAGCCTGAATATTTGTATGAGTGTACGAGTTTGAACGTCGCTCTTGGTTTTCTTCTCGAAATTTTACTTGAAAAAATTTTTAGAATGATTTTTTACTCTGAACTTTTCAATCAATTCCTACATTTTGCATACAGAACTTTGCTGGGATGACTCCTCTTCTGAATTAACATACTAATTTTAGAATTGCTAACAGATCCCGCCGAGCATTTGGTAGAAAACCACAGGCGGTGATGGAGTGAGACGTGCGCATGGTGGCCAAAGCTCACGGCTACTTGGTAAACAGCGCCGACTTTCAGCACACACTTAGACACACTTACCATTAAAAATGCCAAAGACGTATGCGGAAAAGAAAGATGAATGACGGGTTTTGTCAGGTGTATTTGTTTTTTTTGTTTTTTTATTAATTTACAAATATTTGTAGAAAATAACAGTCGAATGTGGTCCAACGGCACACTGCCTTTATGTCATAGCAAGAAGGTTTGGAATACCTATTTTAAACCCAGACTCTTACACACTGTATTTCTAAGACAGCATTGTAGACTGTGATGCCACTGTTTTGCCTTTATGTTCCAGAGGCCCAGAAGCACAGTGTTGGATGAGGAAAGAAGCAGACGGCCCAACAGAACCGTCCCTTGCCCACTCCACCAGTGCCCGACAGGCCTGTGTAGCACAGTTGGCAGTGCTGACAGCAGGGTCATCCAAGAGGGAGGAGAACCCTGATGAGCAAGAGGCGCTGGCCAGTATATCTACAACAGGTGGTGCAGGCCTATAACAACATGCTGCATGCTTCAGCTTGGTTTGCGCCACACTTTTCCCCGTTTGGGCAGAAGCCAGGCTACCCATCGATGACCTTCTGGGACGTCCCACCGCAGCAACGGCAGGCACAGTGGACTGGATACAGCAGCACCAGCAGTGATTCAAGGCAGCTCACCAGGAGGCACTGGATCAACTTTAAAATGGCATAGCAGCGGGCCCGGTATGACAAGTGGCCACCGACTGGCCATGATCTCCAGGCTGGCGATCCATGTCTGCAAGCAGAACCGGCTTCTGGGACACAATCAGATCCAGGACTTCTGGCAGCCTGACCTACACCATGTCTCCACCAGCCCACATGAACAGGTGCATGCTGTCCTCCTGCTGGCAGCCTGACCTACACCATGTCTCCACCATCCCACATGAACAGGTGCATGCTGTCCTGCTGGCAGCCTGACCTACACTATGTCTCTACCATCCCACATGAACAGGTGCACATGCTGTCCTCCTCCTGGCAGCCTGACCTACACCATGTCTCCACCATCCCACATGAACAGGTGCATGCTGTCCTGCTGGCAGCCTGACCTACACCATGTCTCCACCAACCCACCTGAACAGGTGCATGTTGTCCTGCTGGCAGCCTGACCTACACCATGTCTCTACCATCCCACATGAACAGGTGCATGCTGTTCTGCTGGCAGCCTACACCATGTCTCCACCATCCCACATGAACAGGTGCATGCTCATGATGCTGTCCTGCTGGTAGCCTACACCATGTCTCCACCAATCCACATGAACAGGCGCTTGCTGTCCAGCTGCTGGCAGGTGGCCCAAAGAGGGTTGTTAACTAAAGAGACGACCTTCTGGCCATCGATCTCCTAGATGAGGAACCAGAGCCTTTGCCGCGGCAACAAACTGTCTGTTCTGCCTCACGCCTCAGACACCAGCTCCGAAGACTTGTGGTTGATGCTGCGAATGCGACATAGGGCACATACACCATGGGTGCCTTTTCCCACCACGGGTGCCTTTTCCCCCCTCATCTTCCAGATGATGTTCTCCTTCCACCATCCCCAGTCCCTGCTCCATGTAGGTCACAGCACTACAAGATTAAGGTAAGGGTCTGAATAAGCAGAGACTGAAAATATGTACATGCAGGCTACCCTGCTCCCCATGGATAGAAATCATGACTTGCGATTATGTGCTGAATCCTTAAATATTCCGCACAGAAGGTGGTTAACGATTCTGCGAACCGGTCATCGGGTGATGATCTGGGAGCAGCTCCATTCACTGCTCTGGAGAAGAAATTGACAGAATTGTTGTCATCGGTTTTGGATCGGCTTACTATACTTGAACAATCAGTTGAGGTTTTGTCTCAGAAATGCAACAGTGTTCCGTCCAGCAGTGTACAACAGGCTTCAGTCCCTGCTGGTGAGGAAAGAAGTGTTTCAGTTGTACAAAGTGCTGTGGATCAGAGGTCAGGGGTGAAGGATCGGAGGAAAGAGACGTCCCCTCGCTCACAGGCCAATAACAGCAGTACGAGACAGGCACGCAGTGAGGAGCGTCCTTTTCGGACTCCAGACCCTCCTAGGGGAAAATCTCGAAGTCAGGTATTTGGTGCAGTAGGTTTCAGTCCAGTAAGAGCAAATTCCAAGCATGGCAACAAACAACTTAGAAATTTATCAGGAGCATCGGCTTCTGACCTTGTCTTGAAGAACCGTTTTAGTTCTTTGGTGGACAGTGAAGTTTCTGGAGAAGAGGGCTGATAGATATTCTTTTAACAACCTAACATGGACATACTCCAGTGGAACATAAGGGGAGTTAAAGCAAATTGTCGGGACCTTGAGCTATTATTGACAGAGTATAGATCTTCGGTAATTGCTCTTCAGGAAACCCTTTTAACTGCAAGTAAGAAGCATGAGATTCCTGGTTTCTCCTGCTTACTCAAGCCAGCTTCTGCAGCCCCCCACCGGGGTCTGCCCTGGGGGACCTGGGTGGGGTGTCTTATTTTTAGTTCTCAGGGTCACCCTCTTGTGCCCCTTGAGGGTGGGACTTTGTTTTAAGTGGGCTTTCTTTTTCTCTGTTTTTTGTGTTTTTTCTGCCTACCCATGGTTCTTTCACCTGCATTTCTCTTTCAGCATTCTCCTTATTAATCTGCAGTTTTCTGTTTTGTCTATCTTCTGCCTTTACGGATCTTTACCCTATTCTTTTCCTTTTTTCACAAGTCTTCTGTAGCACTTTCTATTTTCTCTGTGGCCTCTTGGTCCACCGTGTTGACCGTGCGGTGCGTCCCGTGTCGGGGTAGAATGGTGTCCTGGTGGTTGAGAGGGACTCGGAGTAGGATCCGTGCCCCTCAACACGCCACTTTGGCCCGGACTTCCCCTAGACGGGGGGCAGCATGGGGCCCAATGCTGTCAACCGGTCGCCTTCACAGTGTGGGCATGGCATGGGTCAAACCGTGTGCCACGTTGCTTGTCCTGGAAGCCAGGTGAGTGGCCTCCTGTCCGTTCCCGGCAGTTGGTCATGAGCCTGGTGGATGGGGTGGAGCGCATGCCACGCGGTGTATACCTGCACTATAACCCTGGTGTTTCCCTTTGCTGGAGGACCGCTTAGGGGCATCGCCCTTGTGGGCACTCGATGGCGGGTGGGGAGTAGGGGAGGTGAAGTTTTTTCCTTTCATTATGACATCTAAACAATTACCCCCTAACAAAAAGAGAAGAAATGATGATGGACATGGCACGCTTATGGACGAGACTATGAATAGAGATTCAGATTCAGATAATGAGATAAGAGAAGTGGCAAAGAGAAAGGGTATCCAAAACACATGGCCAAGCTTCCTTTTAGTGGAAGCAAAAGATCCGAAAGAATCCATTGCTCGGATTTCTCCGTTCGCTGTTTGCAAGTGGTTCGAGGGAGTTTCGTCCACAGGATTTAAAATGATCAAAAGACTCCAATCTGGTAGTTACCTTGTTAACTGTGCTACGGAAGCGGCGTCTCGGTTGCTGCTGAAAAGGGATGGTTCTCAACTCATGCAGATCACAGTTAAGGTTTCCATTCACCCCTTTCTCAACTACTCGAAAGGGGTAATCAGATGTGTTGACTTGGCTGGAGTTGCTGAATCAGAAATTCGGACTGAGATGGAAAGTCAGGGTGTTCTGCAGGTCCATAGAGTTAAAATCTCTAAAGGAAGTGACTTAATCGAAACCAACACACTATTCTTGACTTTTGCTATGCCATCTCCCCCAGAGTTTGTCAAAGTGGGTTATGTCCGAGTGAAAGTTACGCCTTTTGTACCATCTCCTTTGCGGTGTTTCAAGTGCCAACGCTTTGGGCATTCCAGCCGAGCTTGTCGGGGTCAGGAGATCTGTCGTGACTGTGGACAGAAGAAGCATGACGAATCTTGTATAAATGCTGTATACTGTGTCAATTGTAAGGGTGATCATCCAGCAAATTCAAAAAGTTGTCCAGTGTGGAAAAAGGAATGCGAGATTCAGAAAGTAAAGATTGAGAGGAAATGTTCCTTTCTTGAGGCTAGAAGGCTAGTGGAGGCCAGGACTCCTTCGGCTGCGACTTATGCACAGAAGGTGGTTAACGATTCTGCGAACCGGTCATCGGGTGATGATCTGGGAGCAGCTCCATTCACTGCTCTGGAGAAGAAATTGACAGAATTGTTGTCATCGGTTTTGGATCGGCTTACTATACTTGAACAATCAGTTGAGGTTTTGTCTCAGAAATGCAATAGTGTTCCGTCCAGCAGTGTACAACAGGCTTCAGTCCCTGCTGGTGAGGGAAGAAGTGTTTCAGTTGCACAAAGTGCTGTGGATCAGAGGTCAGGGGTGAAGGATCGGAGGAAAGAGATGTCCCCTCGCTCACAGGCCAATAACAGCAGTACGAGACAGGCACGCAGTGAGGAGCGTCCTTTTCGGACTCCAGACCCTCCTAGGGGAAAATCTCGAAGTCAGGTATTTGGTGCAGTAGGTTTCAGTCCAGTAAGAGCAAATTCCAAGCATGGCAACAAACAACTTAGAAATTTATCAGGAGCATCGGCTTCTGACCTTGTCTTGAAGAACCGTTTTAGTTCTTTGGTGGACAGTGAAGTTTCTGGAGAAGAGGGCTGATAGATATTCTTTTAACAACCTAACATGGACATACTGCAGTGGAACATAAGGGGAGTTAAAGCAAATTGTCGGGACCTTGAGCTATTATTGACAGAGTATAGATCTTCGGTAATTGCTCTTCAGGAAACCCTTTTAACTGCAAGTAAGAAGCATGAGATTCCTGGTTTCTCCTGCTTACTCAAGCCAGCTTCTGCAGACTTTTCAAGGAGAGGCGTTTCTCTTTATATTCATAATTCGGTACTACATACAGAAATTCCACTTCAGACGGATCTGGAGGCAGTGGCAGCTCGTATCTCGTTAAACAAGGTCGTTACGATATGTTGTTTGTATCTGTCTCCATCTTCTGTGATTTCGAAGAGTCAGTTGGATGGTTTAATTTCTCAGCTCCCTCGCCCATTTCTTTTATTGGGTGACTTGAATGGCCATTCTCCACAGTGGGGAAGTAACTGCACCAATTCTCAAGGGAAAGTTCTTGAGGATTTTATATCGGATCATGATCTCTGTCTTCTGAATTCAGGCTCACCGACCTTTTGTTCTCCTTCTGGTTCTTTGACTCACTTGGATTTGTCCATTTGCGACCCTTCCTTATTTTTGGACTTAGAGTGGCAGGTTCATTCGGACCTAAGCGGGAGTGATCACTTTCCGATTTTTATTTATTTTACAAAGCAAATGCAGGAGTCCCCTCGGGAAACATGGAAGTTTCGCTCTGCAGATTGGAGTCTTTATCAGCAACAGATTTTAAGTAGACTGCCTATGAATCTGTTGCGGAGTTATGATGATCCTGTTTTGCAGTTCACTAAAGTGATTGTAGAGAGTGCTAAGGAAGCTATTCCCAAGTCCCGTGATAAACCAAATGATGTTAAGACCCCTTGGTATGATAAAGAGTGCAAAACTTTGAAGGGTAAGAGAAAAGGTGCTCAAAGACTTTTTGCTAGGTTTCCTATGGTGGGGAACAAAGTTAAACATCAGGCGTGTAGGGCTAAGTGTCGGTATACTTTTAAAACTAAGAAGAAAGAATCTTGGAAAATTTTTTGTTCAAATCTGTCCTTTAAGGTCAATTCAAGGAAAGTCTGGAAACTAATCCGTAAGATTAAGGGAAAGTCGGTTACATCAGTTATAAAATGTTTGCAAGTAAATGGATCGATTATTACTAATAAAAAGGAGGTTGCTAACTTGTTAGCTGTTACTATCCATCAAAATTCGTCAGCTGATCATTATTGCAAGGAATTCCAGCGTATCAAAAGATCAGCAGAGTCAAAATCTTGTTCCTTCGTGCCAGATAGTTCTGAGGATTACAACTGCGTTTTCAGCATGGATGAGTTAAAGGACGCCATTTTGAAAGCCAACAACTCAGCTCCTGGACCAGATGACATTCATTATCAATTTATTCAACATTTGCCAGCTGAGGGTTTAAAGGTGTTGTTGTCTCTGTTTAATCATGTTTGGTGTTCAGGGTATTTTCCACCTTCTTGGAGAGAGGCGGTTGTTATCCCTATTCCTAAACCAGGGAAAGATCATTCGGACCCTAACAACTATCGTCCTATAGCTCTCACTAGTTGCTTATGTAAAACTATGGAGAGAATGGTATATTCTCGATTGTTATGGCAGTTAGAATGTCTGGGGGCCTTAGATGTTTCCCAGTGTGGATTTCGGAACAACCGCAGTACTACTGATCACCTGGTTCGATATGAGTCTTTTATCAGGAATGCTTTGATTAATGGAGAACATGTAGTTTCTATTCTTTTTGATTTAGAAAAAGCTTATGACACAACATGGAGGCATGGAATTCTCCAGGATTTGAAGGCACTTGATTTCAAAGGTAATTTACCAATGTTTATTGCTAATTTTTTGTCTAACAGGCATTTCAGTGTTAGGCTTCATTCGACCTTTTCGGATCCTTTTGAGCAGGAGATGGGTGTCCCTCAGGGTAGCATCCTTTCTCCACTTCTGTTCAATCTCAAGATTAATAACATTGTCCAGTCAGTAAATTCTGGAATTGATAAGTCATTATTTGTTGATGACTTCTCCATCTCTGCCAAGGGGAAAACTTTGGCTGCAGCTGAGCGTCAACTTCAGTTGTGTGTTAATCGTGTTCAGCAGTGGGTTACTGAAAATGGATTTAAGTTTTCAGCTACTAAGACAGAGTGTGTTCATTTCCATAGGAAAAGATCTCAGGTCTTAGAACCAGCTATCAGTCTCAATGGTCAAGTAATTAAAGTTTCCAAACAAGTGAAATTTTTGGGGGTTATTTTTGATAATAAGCTTTCTTTTTTGCCTCACATTAAGTACATTAAACAATCTTGCCAGTCAGGTTTGAATGTTTTGAAGGTTATTAGTCACACTGATTGGGGTGCAGACAAGCGAACTTTGTTGCGATTGTATCGGGCTTTGGTGAGACCAAAGCTAGATTATGGGTGTGTGGTATATGGTTCTGCAAGAAAATCTTACCTCAAAGCTCTTGATCCAATTCATCATCAAGGACTGCGGATTGCTCTGGGAGCATTTCGCACATCTCCAAAAGAGAGTTTGTATGCTGAATCTGGTGAACCCCCTCTGGAGCTAAGGAGGTTGTGTCTTTCCATGAATTACTATCTGAAACTGAGGGCTAATCCAGAAAACCCTGCCTATGATATTGTCATGAACCCGCCTTTTAGAGCCAAATATGATCTAAAGCCAAATGAGATTCCTCCACTGGGTATTCGTATTTTGCCCCACTTCGGGGCAGCTGGCATTGACCTTGATGCTGTTGATGACGGTCCATTACAGACTGATGTACCTCCCTGGAAAGTCGCCAATCCAGAGATTAATTTATATTTAACTCAATTTCGAAAGGAGGTCACCTCGAGTGCTGCATATAAACAACTTTATCTTGGGCAATGTGAACTTTATCAAGATTTTATCAAGATTTTTACAGATGGTTCTAAAAAAGGTGAGAGGGCTGCAGCTGCCATTGTGTGTGATAACAATTTTCAGGAGCCTACTTTGTTAAGATTGCGGGATTGGTCGTCTGTTTATACTGCTGAACTAAAGGCTTTAAATCTGGCCCTCAGTGCGGTGTCCAGGTCAGATCAGAATGATTTCCTTATTTTATCGGATTCATTGTCGGCATTGTCGGCTCTATCGACAAGAGAAGTTTCACATCCAGTTTTGGCTGATATTCATGATCTTCATACTCGGCTTGTCTCTTCGGGAAAGCATATAGTTTTCTTGTGGGTCCCCAGCCACATGGGAATCTATGGTAACTCAGTGGTGGACAAAGCAGCCAAACAAGCTCTCGGTGCAAGTCTTTCCAGGAGGCCTATGCAGTTTGTTCCTCACTCTGATCTACGTCATAAATCTAGTTTGTATTGTCGTGAACTGTGGCAGAGTGAATGGTGTAATCAAATTCATAATAAATTGTTTAAAATTTGCCCAGATTTAACTATTCCTTTCCCATCGGTGGTATGTAACCGTAAAGAGGAATCGGTTTTGTCACGGTTACATATTGGGCACAGCTATATAACGCACAGTTGGATACTCAGAGGGGAAGACCCCCCATTGTGTGTTGCGTGTGACAGCTTGTTCAGTGTTAATCATTTTTTGACAGAATGTGCTGATTTGATGTGTATCAGAGAGAAGTTCTTTTCCACCAGTGATTTATCAGTTCTTTTTCGTGAGATTTCAGTAGATCTTATTTTTTCTTTTTTGAAAGAGGTAAACTTATTTTATAAAATATAGTGTTTTAATTATGTATACAGGTGTCGTCGGAGTTGAACAGATAATTGTGCTTTTGTCCTCATAAATTTTAAGCTATGTGTTAATACTAGTGTGGGTATTTGTATTTAGAGACTTAGATATGATAGCTGAGGTCCTGATTTGGCTCCTAGTAGTCCGCTGGACCCTATAAACACCAACTAACTAACTAACTAACAGCTTCTGCAGACTTTTCAAGGAGAGGCGTTTCTCTTTATATTCATAATTCGGTACTACATACAGAAATTCCACTTCAGACGGATCTGGAGGCAGTGGCAGCTCGTATCTCGTTAAACAAGGTCGTTACGATATGTTGTTTGTATCTGTCTCCATCTTCTGTGATTTCGAAGAGTCAGTTGGATGGTTTAATTTCTCAGCTCCCTCGCCCATTTCTTTTATTGGGTGACTTGAATGGCCATTCTCCACAGTGGGGAAGTAACTGCACCAATTCTCAAGGGAAAGTTCTTGAAGATTTTATATCGGATCATGATCTCTGTCTTCTGAATTCAGGCTCACCGACCTTTTGTTCTCCTTCTGGTTCTTTGACTCACTTGGATTTGTCCATTTGCGACCCTTCCTTATTTTTGGACTTAGAGTGGCAGGTTCATTCGGACCTAAGCGGGAGTGATCACTTTCCGATTTTTATTTATTTTACAAAGCAAATGCAGGAGTCCCCTCGGGAAACATGGAAGTTTCGCTCTGCAGATTGGAGTCTTTATCAGCAACAGATTTTAAGTAGACTGCCTATGAATCTGTTGCAGAGTTATGATGATCCTGTTTTGCAGTTCACTAAAGTGATTGTAGAGAGTGCTAAGGAAGCTATTCCCAAGTCCCATGATAAACCAAATGATGTTAAGACCCCTTGGTATGATAAAGAGTGCAAAACTTTAAAGGGTAAGAGAAAAGGTGCTGAAAGACTTTTTGCTAGGTTTCCTATGGTGGGGAACAAAGTTAAACATCAGGCGTGTAGGGCTAAGTGTCGGTATACTTTTAAAACTAAGAAGAAAGAATCTTGGAAAAAATTTTGTTCAAATCTGTCCTTTAAGGTCAATTCAAGGAAAGTCTGGAAACTAATCCGTAAGATTAAGGGAAAGTCGGTTACATCAGTTATAAAATGTTTGCAAGTAAATGGATCGATTATTACTAATAAAAAGGAGGCTGCTAACTTGTTAGCTGTTACTATCCATCAAAATTCGTCAGCTGATCATTATTGCAAGGAATTCCAGCGTATCAAAAGATCAGCAGAGTCAAAATCTTGTTCCTTCGTGCCAGATGGTTCTGAGGATTACAACTGCGTTTTCAGCATGGATGAGTTAAAGGACGCCATTTTGAAAGCCAACAACTCAGCTCCTGGACCAGATGACATTCATTATCAATTTATTCAACATTTGCCAGCTGAGGGTTTAAAGGTGGTGTTGTCTCTGTTTAATCATGTTTGGTGTTCAGGGTATTTTCCACCTTCTTGGAGAGAGGCGGTTGTTATCCCTATTCCTAAACCAGGGAAAGATCATTCGGATCCTAACAACTATCGTCCTATAGCTCTCACTAGTTGCTTATGTAAAACTATGGAGAGAATGGTATATTCTCGATTTTTATGGCAGTTAGAATGTCTGGGGGCCTTAGATGTTTCCCAGTGTGGATTTCGGAACAACCGCAGTACTACTGATCACCTGGTTCGATATGAGTCTTTTATCAGGAATGCTTTGATTAATGGAGAACATGTTTCTATTCTTTTTTATTTAGAAAAAGCTTATGACACAACATGGAGGCATGGAATTCTTCAGGATTTGAAGGCACTTGATTTCAAAGGTAATTTACCAATGTTTATTGCTAATTTTTTGTCTAACAGGCACTGTTAGACTTCATTCGACCTTTTCGGATCCTTTTGAGCAGGAGATGGGTGTCCCTCAGGGTAGCATCCTTTCTCCACTTCTGTTCAATCTCAAGATTAATAACATCGTCCAGTCAGTAAATTCTGGAATTGATAAGTCATTATTTGTTGATGACTTCTCCATCTCTGCCAAGGGGAAAACTTTGGCTGCAGCTGAGGTCAACTTCAGTTGTGTGTTAATCGTGTTCAGCAGTGGGTTACTGAAAATGGATTTAAGTTTTCAGCTACTAAGACAGAGTGTATTCATTTCCATAGGAAAAGATCTCAGGTCTTAGAACCAGCTATCAGTCTCAATGGTCAAGTAATTAAAGTTTCCAAACAAGTGAAATTTTTGGGGGTTATTTTTGATAATAAGCTTTCTTTTTTGCCTCACATTAAGTACATTAAACAATCTTGCCAGTCAGGTTTGAATGTTTTGAAGGTTATTAGTCACACTGATTGGGGTGCAGACAAGCGAACTTTGTTGCGATTGTATCGGGCTTTGGTGAGACCAAAGCTAGATTATGGGTGTGTGGTATATGGTTCTGCAAGAAAATCTTACCTCAAAGCTCTTGATCCAATTCATCATCAAGGACTGCGGATTGCTCTGGGAGCATTTCGCACATCTCCAAAAGAGAGTTTGTATGTTGAATCTGGTGAACCCCCTCTGGAGCTAAGGAGGTTGTGTCTTTCCATGAATTACTATCTGAAACTGAGGGCTAATCCAGAAAACCCTGCCTATGATATTGTCATGAACCCGCCTTTTAGAGCCAAATATGATCTAAAGCCAAATGAGATTCCTCCACTGGGTATTCGTATTTTGCCCCACTTCGGGGCAGCTGGCATTGACCTTGATGCTGTTGATGACGGTCCACTACAGACTGATGTATCTCCCTGGAAAGTCGCCAATCCAGAGATTAATTTATATTTAACTCAATTTCGAAAGGAGGTCACCTCGAGTGCTGCATATAAACAACTTTATCTTGGGCAATGTGAACTTTATAAAGATTTTATCAAGATTTTTACAGATGGTTCTAAAAAAGGTGAGAGGGCTGCAGCTGCCATTGTGTGTGATAACAATTTTCAGGAGCCTACTTTGTTAAGATTGCGGGATTGGTCGTCTGTTTATACTGCTGAACTGAAGGCTTTAAATCTGGCCCTCAGTGCGGTGTCCAGGTCAGATCAGAATGATTTCCTTATTTTATCGGATTCATTGTCGGCTTTATCGACAAGAGAAGTTTCACATCCAGTTTTGGCTGATATTCATGATCTTCATACTCAGCTTGTCTCTTCGGGAAAGCATATAGTTTTCTTGTGGGTCCCCAGCCACATGGGAATCTATGGTAACTCAGTGGTGGACAAAGCAGCCAAACAAGCTCTCGGTGCAAGTCTTTCCAGGAGGCCTATGCAGTTTGTTCCTCACTCTGATCTACGTCATAAATCTAGTTTGTATTGTCGTGAACTGTGGCAGAGTGAATGGTGTAATCAAATTCATAATAAATTGTTTAAAATTTGCCCAGATTTAACCAATCCTTTCCCATCGGTGGTACGTAACCGTAAAGAGGAGTCGGTTTTGTCACGGTTACATATTGGGCACAGCTATATAATGCACAGTTGGATACTCAGAGGGGAAGACCCCCCATGGTGTGTTGCGTGTGACAGCTTGTTCAGTGTTAATCATTTTTTGACAGAATGTGCTGATTTGATGTGTATCAGAGAGAAGTTCTTTTCCACCAGTGATTTATCAGTTCTTTTTCGTGAGATTTCAGTAGATCTTATTTTTTCTTTTTTGAAAGAGGTAAACTTATTTTATAAAATATAGTGTTTTAATTATGTATACAGGTGTCGTCAGAGTTGAACAGATAATTGTGCTTTTGTCCTCATAAATTTTAAGCGATGTGTTAATACTAGTGTGGGTATTTGTATCTAGAGACTTAGATATGATAGCTGAGGTCCTGATTTGGCTCCTAGTAGTCCGCTGGACCCTATAAACACTAACTAACTAACTAACTAACTTAAATATTCCTACCGTAATCTTATTTATTTATTTTTTTCCATGTTTATGTATTGAAAAAGCATATGCCCATAATTCCCTCCCCTTCCCCCGCTCCCCTCCCTCCCATCATCCATTGAATGTGAATTCAAAATGTTTGTGAATCAATAAATACGGAAGCGTACTCAACTGTTGCAGCTGAACTCATGTAGGAAGATATTGTAAAATATTCCATGGATCTGTTGTGTCAGGGTGTGATGATGAATGCTGGCAGAAAACATAAATGCATTGGGGAGGGGGTGGGAGGAGTAAAGACACATTGCTACTAATCTTCTCACAGTTTTCAAGAAATCCACTATTCTAAAAATCAAGTTCCAAATCCCAGTTTTGATGGAAAGAAATCCAGATCATTGGTTTGGGTCTTGGGGTTACTTCTTTAAAAGGGTCAATAAAATGTTATAGAATACAGCTGAAAAAAGTGTTTTGCATGTGTCAGCAAGTGCTTGTAAACAATCTTGTAAATATATATCATTTTCAAAGCTTTTCAGTTGAAAGCTAAACTGCCCTCTATCTCTATATTTTCTGTCTTTGTGTCTAAAAGACTGGCAGGTACGAAGATCTTTTCACTTATTCAGACCCATTACCTATGAACTTGTTTTAGTTTTGTTCCATAAGCAGCTGTATAATCCCTATAAATTTTGTTTTGTTTTGTTGTGTTCCCTAAGCTGCAGTGTGATACTGATGATTTTATTTTCAATTTTGTTCTCTAAGCAGCATAACATAAGATAAAGCAACTCATGGCAGAAACATTGAATTAGACTCATCATGCTTTTGAAACTGATTATCATCTTCCACATGACAAATACTGAGTTGAGCGTATCATGCCTTGGAAAGTGTTATCCATTTTTTGCATCGCAGAAAGACTGAGCTGAACTTGTGTCTTTAAAACGTATGACCCATTTTCCATGTGGCAGAAGTATTGGTGCTAAATAAATTGAACTTGTCAGTCTTAGGAATTAATCAGTCATGTGGTACGAAGCAGAAACTTCGATGCCAACTAAGTTGAACTTACCATGTCACTGAAATTATTTACCCATTTTCCACATAGCAGCAATGTAATGTTGTTAACATGAAAACTGCATCATCCATGTGGCAGGAGTATTGATGCCAGAGAAGTTGAGACTTTCATTAAAACTGATTCTTCGTCTTTCTTGTGGTAGTTACACCAGTGACAATAAGGTTTGATTTGTCATGACACTGAAACTAGATCTCTGCCTTCCATCAGGGGGGACTAGCGGTGGAGACGGTGTTGGTGCTGGTGGGCGGAGAAACCAGGCGCATCAAGAGGGGAGGTGGAGGAGGAGGGCGAGGCAGCAGAGTCCGCTTTGAGGAAGAGAAGTGAGAATCCATGGTGCTCTTCCCTGTCTCTCTCTGTCCCTTTGTGAGGAGGAGGGGGGGGGGGGGGGGGGCAGGAGGTAAGGGCACTATGGCCTAGTGGGTAGGGCATCAAACTCTTGGTCTAGAGTCTGGGGACTGGCTCTGAAGACACCTAGACTGCAACAAAATTCCTCTTTGGAGTTTACATCAATGCAGTCTCCAGTCTGTTACGACAGTGTGTGTGTGTGTGTGTGTGTTGTGTGTGTTGTGTGTGTGTCATGAATGGAATGGATTTGAACTGTAAGTGGATTTTCATGTTGAGGAGTACAGATGAAGATTTTGAAAAGGGAGTCGTAGAGATTGGGGTAGTATGGCCACAATGCTAGACCACAATGTCAGTCTTTCTTTGAATGACTGGAGTGGATTTGTGCATATGTAGTAAATATGCTGTTTGTGGTTTAGTGTATACATGTATGCAAATGCTCTGTGTGACACAGTCCCTAGTCCTTCACTGAAGTGAGTCCCACGAGTTAACGTACACATAGAAAGTCATGCAAGCATATTGAAATCCTGTTCCTTCTTTTGGAGAAGAGGTCACTATATGTGGGTAGGATACACTCCAGTGTCATGTCTAGACATCATGAGTTCTATCAAAGGAAGAGAGGAAAACAAGAGCATGATGTCAGTCTGTGTCTGTACAACAACTCGGGAGGAGTCAGCTATCATGCCTTTCTAAGGGAGCTGATTCTTGTCAAAGGTGAAGAGGATAACCCTGTTTTGTCAGGTTTTTTTTCATGACCAGTTTTTTTTTTCATGACCATAGATTTTGTACTTTTCCTTTACCTAAGGTGGGTTAGATCAATCAGTAAATAAATTTAAGAAACAGCTTTTTCAGAAGGGATGGAAGAAGGAGGGAGGGGAATATCTTGTTATATAAATTTCTGGATTCCCCATAGTCAGCAAGATCCTTTTTCGGGTTTGATTTGCTGTAGTACCACTTTGCATGAGGGCTATGAAAAGCTAATGCTAGTGAAGAATGTCGGTTTCAGTTTAATTCGCTCAACCACTCTCTCTCTTTCCATCTGGTGTGTGTGTGTGTGTGTCCGTCTTTTTCTTTCTGTCTCTGTGTTAGGGTTTGTACGATTCTTGAAACTTCTTGAACTCTGAGAGCCAATTTCAAGGCCTTGAAAACCCTTGAAAATCAGTAAAATGTGGTTCTATTGACCAAACCACCTTGAAAATCAAACGATTGGCTCCAAAAATTTTTGATGTGGCAAGAAAAAGGCATTTGATTTTTCTGCATTCAGGCTGATGAAGAATTATTTAAAAACATTTTCATAGTCGTGATCCCGTATTGTGTCTGCTATCTAACCAAGGGAGGTAATTCGTAACTTTTGCAGTTTTTAGATCCTACACATGCACGAAAATTTTGCGCTTCCAGCTTGTTCAGTTCTCTGTGATTGCTGGTTTGTGAATGAAGCTTGAAAATGCTAAGGGGGGGTGGGGTGGGGTGGGGGGGGGGGGAATGTGCTTTCAACCGTCTGTGGTTAGATAAACCCAAGTATTCTGACTGGGTGAGAGAAGACAAAGCAAACAAATATGCCTGCTACTGCACAGTCTGCAAAAAAAGTTTCGATGTGCGAGGAATGGGCGAGAGTGCCCTGGTTAGCCACAGCAGAGGAAAAAAAGCAAATGGCTCTACTGGCATTGAGCAAATCTTAGGCAGCGATACCCATCTCGCACATTCTTACAAACATACAGCAGCAGCAGCGTCGAATGCGAATGTTGTGTCACCATTAAATCCTGATCCTGATGTGTCCGTGTGCAAATCTAGTACCAGCTGTTCAGCCACAATGGACTCGTTTTGCTCAAAGACAGATGTGCTGAAATCTGAAATTCTTTGGACACTGCACACTGTCAACTTGCACCAAAGCTTCAGCTCTTGTGAACAGAATTCTCAGCTTTTTCAAACAATTTTTCCAGATAGTCGAATCGCCAAAGGATTTCAGTGTGGTGAGGGAAAATCAAGGTATTTGGCGACATTTAGCATTGCACCACACTTCCATTCATTGTTGAACACAAGAATAATCAAACTCTGTGGTAGTGAGCAATTTGCTGTGTGTGTGAGCAGTGACTTTCCAGATTTTTAGCACTTCTTTTGTATAAAGTGACTTTCCAGTTAGTAACTAACAGTACTTCTGCTTTCTCCTGTGTGAAGTAACAGCTGATCACGTCAATCTAGGGCAGAAAACAGGTGAGGGGCATATCCATTTAGGCATTTAGCCTTGAATTAAAAAAAAAAAAATCATCTTGAAAAGTCTTGAATTTTGGTCTTGGGAGTCTGCAGGAACCCTGTATTCATATTTGCTTTTAGCTATTGTTCATAGCGTTTGATTTTCACATTTGTTTGTGCCAAACCCTTGCTGATCATACTTCATTGTTGATGCACAGACTTGGATGTACAAACAGTGTGTAATTTTTTGGCATAATAGCAGAGCATAACTGAGAAGGTGTCCACGACACTCATCCCCTCTACCTCTCATTATTATGAACAGGAGAACAGCAGACATGTGCATTTCAACTGAGAAGGAAGGAGTATTTTTTGCAGATGGAAACAAGTACCTGAATATAATATACCTTGTCTTGGATGAGGAGATTTAAGGACATCTGATCAGTTTATGGTATTTTGAATTGTGAAATATGCTGTAAAATTTTACATAGATCCCTCTGAAATTGGGGCTTACTCAAAATGTGTAACTCATAACTGACTTTCATGGCAGATCTCTCCATCTAAAGTTGGGTGGCTCTTGCATTGTATAAGTGACTGTCATGGCAGATTTTTATGTCTGATCTTGGGGAAGCTCTCACATTGTGTTAAGCGTCATGTATATTTTTAAAGCCAGCACAATGTATAATTGACCATCATGACGAATTTCTCTTTCTGAACTTGGGTAAGGTTTCATGTTGTATTACTCTCATGACGGATTTCTCTGTCTGAAGTTGAGGTTACCCTAGCATAATGTAACTGACAGTAATAACGGATTTCTCTATGAAGTTGGGGCAGTTGTCACATTATGTAACTGCCATGACAGGTTTGAAGCTGGTGCTGCTCTCACAGAAAGCAGTGTGTTGCCATAATAAGATGTCATCGAGTTTTCTGTCTGTCTGCCAACATGTGTACTGATGATGTTAGATTTGCAGACTGCACACAGGATCAATATCTCTGAAACACTAGCACTGTGACCAGGGACAACTCTTTCCCTGCAGGCTGCACACAGGATCACTGTCTCAGAAACACTAGCACTGTGACCAGGGACAGCTCTTTCCCTGCAGGCTGCACACAGGATCACTGCCTCTGAAACACTAGCATGTGACTGGGGACAGCCCTTTCATTGCAGGCTGCACAGGAATGACTGTCTCCTCTGAAAGACTTGCACTCAGGCCACTCCTTGAGGTTCATGGAGATGGGGAGGAGGAAAAAAGGGAAATGTTTAGTCTACAGATAAACAAATGAATCAGAAAACAGCTTTCCGTTAATACTAATAACAGGTTATCCTCTTATGGGAGTAAATCTGGACATAGCCAAACAGACCTCATGAGAGATTCAATGGAAGGAACAGGGACTTTTCTGGTTTCTCTAACATGTATGTTATCTGCAAAGCCCTGCGCACCACTGACTGACGTTGCTTGTTTGCTGTGCAGACACCACAGAGACATGGTTGCCAGGCTTCTGTTCCGGCTTTGGCCAGCCAAGGATATCAGCACCTCACACATGATGCCTGACTACACCGGTGTCCTCTGATTGGGTTACCTGTCTACACATCTTCCTCGGTCATCAGGACATTTATAATCAGACAAGGCACAAAGAACCCAAACCCTCTGTGTTTCTTCCTGATTGGTAGAAATTAATCAGTGTGCTTCTTTTGACATTTCTACAACAAAGTGGTGATGTTCCAAATTGTGTGTGATATGCATTGAGATGCTCCTCTTCATTGCTGGCATACTGATTACGAAACTTGGTAGGACATGTATGTCATGGCGTGCCATTTTTCGATGGTGTATGATACATGTTATAATATGCATAATGAACTTGCAGATGGTCTTCGCTCATGCAAATAGTTTTACATCTTAAAGGGCTAAAAGTATTTTCAACTCTTTCCACCTGTCATCTGCAGTTCCGTTTAATTTTGTTTCCCAATATCATCTCTGGATCACCCCCAATTCCAGAAAGAAATTCGAGTGTAATCTTGGTTCTGTTCGACCTTGGAACTACATAATCTTGTATTTCACTAAAGACTGATATTGACATTTTACAGTATCATCCCAAAGTTTTTGACAAAATGTGAAAGTATCACCCCACTGTATTTGACAAAATGTACAAGTATCATCCCACTGTAAGAGTTAACAGTATTATCCTGCCGACTGTAACATTTTAATCATTTGTTATCATAGCCCAGCCAGTCACACAGGGCCGCCTCAGAGCTGTCAGCATGCAGGAGAAAAGAGTCACACTTTTACATAGTTATAGTATGATAATGTGGTTGGCTGCACTGTCACTAAAACCATCCTTACTTTTCCTACTGGAACAAGCTCAAGAGTGGGTTGCAACACTGACACTTCTGTCTGGAAGCTTCTTAACACAACACACACACACACACACACACACACACCACACACCACACACACAATATATATATCTCCCCAATATACTGGCTACATAGTGAAGTGCATATACTAGCTGTCCACTTTGCAGTCTGTTTGCCATGATTTTTTATGTTACAATAGTTGACATGTTGTTGCTGCTGCTGCTGCTGGTGCTACTGTTGTCTATTCTAGGAGTACACAATCAAGCAGAATGCCTTGTACTGTCAGCACGGCTTGTTTCTATCCACCTGAATTCAGATATTATATGGCTTGAGTCTGTGGTTTGCTGATTGTTGCTGGTTCACTATGAATCTGTTCTCAGGATAGGACATTTACCAGGTTGCACCTTTTTCCCCCATTAGTGATTGACAGCCCTTTAAAAGCCATATGTGGTAGGCTGAGGTATGATAATGAAAGGTATAAACAGTATAGCCTCTTTTTTACTCATGTTTGGCATCAAGATGTCTTTGAATTTTTATTTTTAAAACCCATTTTAAATGCCATTGCAAAATCTTGAAACAGAATGGCTGCAACACTCGGAATGACCTAGTGTTATATGACTGAAATTTGGCAGTATTGGGAATTCTTTTCTTTTGCACAGGCAACTTTTTTTTTGTTTGGGATGGGGGAGGGTTTTTTCTTAAAACCTAGAATATGCTGACCCTGAGAATAAAACTGACAGTTGTCAGTGTGTTTAGTATTGCACATGCAAGTACATGCAAATGTAGCAAAAATCATTGGAAGAAAAAAATCTATGTCACACACACGTGCGTGCGCGTTTGTGTGCTCTCCATTAACATGTACCTTCTCTTGTCCAAGATGTTCATTTCTGTCCCAACTCGCCTTCAATCTCATTTTCCCTATC
>JAMYXO010003293.1:0-20583 GCA_033310375.1 Conus canariensis | reverse complement strand
CCCCCCCCCCCCCCCCCCCCCCCCCCCCCCCCCCCCCCCCCCCCCCCCCCCCCCCAAACCCCCCCCCCCCCCCCCCCCCCCCCCCCCCCCCCCCCCCCCCCCCCCCCCCCCCCCCCCCCCCCCCCCCCCCCCCCCCCCCCCCCCCCCCCCCCCCCCCCCCCCCCCCCCCCCCCCCCCCCCCCCCCCCCCCCCCCCCCCCCCCCCCCCCCCCCCCCCCCCCCCCCCCCCCCCCCCCCCCCCCCCCCCCCCCCCCCCCCCCCCCCCCCCCCCCCCCCCCCCCCCCCCCCCCCCCCCCCCCCCCCCCCCCCCCCCCCCCCCCCCCCCCCCCCCCCCCCCCCCCCCCCCCCCCCCCCCCCCCCCCCCCCACCCCCCCCCCCCCCCCCCCCCCCCCCCCCCCCCCCCCCCCCCCCCCCCCCCCCCCCCCCCCCCCCCCCCCCCCCCCCACCCCCCCCCCCCCCCCCCCCCCCCCCCCCCCCCCCCCCCCCCCCCCCCCCCCCCCCCCCCCCCCCCCCTTTCCCCGGGGTAAAAAAGGAGTAACGTGCGGTGCTTGGGTTTTTGGAAAGGGCCCCCAAACTAGCGGAAAAAATTTTTCGTGAAAAAGGTGGATTGTTTTTGATGGGAAAGGGAAAAAAGAAACTGATTGCGCGGGGGGGGGCGGCGCGGGTGTGTGTGTGTGTGTGTTTTTGGGGGGTTTGGCGTGTGTGCTTTTTTGGGGTGTGGGGTTGTGTGTTTTTTGTGTGGGGTTGGCTTTTGGTGTTTGGCGTGCGTGGCCCGTGGTGCGGTGGGGGGTGTGTTTTTTGTGTGTGTTTTGTTTTTTGGGGCTTTGCTGGGTGCGCCCTTTTGGGTGCGTGGGGGGGGCGTGGGGGTGTGGGGTTTGTGTGGGTTTTTTTTGTGTGTGTGTGTGCGGGGAGTGCTGGTGGGGCGGTGCGTGCGGGTGGTGTGTGTGTTTTGTGTGTGTGGTTGGTGTTTTGTGTGTGTGTGTGTTAGGGGGGGGGGGGGGGGGGGGGGGGGGGGGGGGGGGGGGGGGGGGTTAAAAAAGGGGGGGGGTTACTAATTTCCCGGAAAAATTTTCATTTTTGAAAAGGGGGGGGGGGGAGTGAAACTTTTAACCCTTTTTTATTTTCCCCGGTTAAAATTAAAATTCCCCCCGGGCCTTACCCCCCGGGTTTTTTTGGCCCCCCTTTTTTCCTTTTTTCCTTTTTTGGCCCCCAAATTAATTTTTTCCCCTTTTGCCCCGTTATTTCCCTTTTTTTTTCCCAAATCTTTTTTCCAAATTCCCTGCGAAACCCACAAGCTAGATTAGATGTACTTTAATAATTCTAATGTTATTAGGTCCTGGGTTTCCTAAACGTGTTTAGGTATGGGTGCGATAAGTATTAAGTTTATTGGTCTAGCAGATATCATAATAATATTACGGATGACACCAATTGGGTCGTGGTGGGGTGCGATGAAGTCCGCTTCTTGTCCTAAGTGGAGGTCATTTGCTATGTATTTTATTTCACAGGCTGTTGTTATAACAGTGTTTGTGGTGATATCACTGCCCATATAGCATGACACATGATTGACTCTGCATATGAGATGACATGGGGAGGTGCGCGTAGCATCGTAGCATACACCCCTATTCCCCTCTTGTAACACACCCATGCCAATCCCATACCTCTCAGTGGGACACCATAGGAGTTGGGGGTCTTTGGGAGTATAAGGGGTGAGGGGCGGTGGTGGGGTGGGGGTGGGTAAAACTAGTGACAAATAAAAATCTGATTGTGTATGTGGACGGGATTAAACTATCATTAATATACATGTGCATTCACCGTGTGTGCACACGAAGACAAACACTACTCCACACCAACACACACCACTCCCACAACTCTCTCCACACCTCTCACCACTACACTCACATAAACACTCTCAAAAGGCGCGCACGCGCAAGCGGCACTAAACACTCGGATAGCACTACCACCGGATGCACGCACTTGCGATGGTAAGATGACTACAGCATTTTGCCCCTGCGGTTCGGAACGTTCTTGAGTTCGGAAATCACTCGACGGAGGGTCGGATTTTATTTCTTATTTTTATTTGTTTTTCTTTTCGGTTCATATATCAAATGCTCTCTGTCCACCCCTGCATGTTTATGTACAACCTGATTCACATCAGGGAAAGTTAAGCGCACGGCGGGGACAGTGGAATGGGCTCCGCTTTCCATGTTGCCTTGCCCCAGACACCCCAGACACGGTTAGGTTAAGAATCAGATCACAGGTTTCAACTCTGTCCGCTTAAGGCTATGTGGGCATTTTTTAAAATTAATCCCTTTTCATAAATATCACACAAATTATCATTTCGTGAATACTGGTAGCAGGTATATGATGGTATAGATATATTTTTTAGTCCTTTTTATTAATATCTGTTACCTCACTGTTCACACATTAGTTATTGGATCCTAGTGCTTATGCCTACAGTCATATAACAGATTTTCTGGAGGTGTTCATGTGGGGGAATTGGTCTTGTGGACTTACAATATCTTGCCTTTATAATAATGTGCTACAATTTTTCGTTTTTACGGTACCTGGCTTCTTTGTAATATTTGATTGATAATAAAGATATATAAGTTTCCATTAACAAGTAAACACCAACATATAACTGAAAAAATCGCTTTCTTTGTCTGTGATAGGTTGACATTCCGAGCCGAGATTTTTTTTTGATTCTAGAATCGGCTAGTCTATTTCCAATCTAGCATTTTTCGGTCAGAGTTTCGATGGGTTACAGCGAAGGGTTCTAAAGTAGTTAAACAAACAACTTTGTTTGAATCAGATAGATGCCCTGGCTCGGTGAAAAAAAAAGAAAAAGTTGTTTTCTGTTTTTAGTAAAAATTAAACGTGATGAGTCGATGTTTTGCTGGAATTCGGGGTCCAGAATTTCAGTTCACAATTGCATTATGTCTGCACACACCAATATAAGACACAAGAAAAAGAAAACAAAATAAAAAAAAAAAAACCAGGACAGAAATGTTGCCATGTACTTGTGGACTCCTCGCAATTTTTTATACCCACCAGTAGATATCAGGCCTAAGATTTTGGAGTGTAATGTCTTGGCAGACGACAGGAAGAATAGGATAGGGGTATTGTGGATTCGTGTGCTTCATAGAAAAAGAGACCGGTACATGAGACTGTCCTCAGAGGTAGGGTCGTAGGGGTAATGGGGGGGATAGGGCTGGACTTGTGCGTTGATTTCTGTTTCGGTACTGGCGGATTTCTGTGTTTTAGCCACAGGGGAGCTTTAAGTTGTTGTTTCTGTGATTGTTTAGCGCTTTGGGGCCTACGCTGGGTAAACCGTTGGACTCGGGACTCTTTCGGGAAGGGGAACGGTTGGGAGGGCGCCGGGCTGGGTGGTAGCACACATTTTTTCTGGTTCGACCTATTGTCAGCTTTTGCGGTGGAAATAATGTTTCGGGGTTGATGGGGTTGTCGGATTTTTGGTCGGAAAAAAATATTTTACATATGTCAAAGGGATCCGGGTGTTGCTGTTAATAGGTGGCGAATCCTTGTTGGGGGATGGTTATAGGTAACTATAATGCTCTTATTCTTGTTGTTTTGATGTCTGCTTGTCGCGTGGCTAGTGCCTTTGCCGGCGTTAGTTGAGTTGCGTGGCGTGTTGTGTGTGTGTGTGGTGCATCGTGTGTGTGTGTGTGTGTGTTGTGTGTGTGTGATGAGTGTGTACGTGTGTTGATGGTGGTGTTGTGCCTGTGTTGCGTGCGTTTATGTGTGTGTGTGTGTGCGTATGTGGCGTAGTGCGTGTGTGTTGTTGGTGTGTCGGGCGCGCGTGTATGTGTGCATTTGTGTGTGCGTGCGTTTGCACGTGCGTGCTCGCGCGGCGCGCGCCGCGCGGGTGTGTTGTGTGTGTGTTGTGTGTGGTGTGTGGTGTGCGTGTTGTGTGTTGTATGTGTGTGTGGTGTGTGTGGCGGGTTTTGCATTCGTGCGTGTGTACGTGTGCACGTGCGTGGAGTGCGTGCGTACGTGCGTGGGTCTGTGTTGTGTGTTTGTTTGTGTGTTTGTGTCGTGTGTGTGGTGTGTGAGTGGTGCTGGTGTGTCTGTGTGTGTGGTGTGTCTGGCAGCGCGCGCGCGCGGCGGCAGCGGCCCTGTGTTTGTGTGGTGTGTGTGTGCGTGCGTGCGTGCGGCGTCCGCGTGCGTGTTTGTGTGTGTTGTTTGTGTGTGCTGTGGTGTGCCGCACACGCACGCGCGCGCGCGGTCGCGAGTTCGCGAGCTGGTATTGTGTCTGAAATCTATTTAATCTAATCAACGATAGTTGACAAATGTATGTATAACGTTGAGACTTGGGGGGCTTTTTTTTCAACAGCATACATAGAAGTTTGTTCTTAGGACTCGTCTTTCGCCTTGGGGGGGGTACTCTTGTTTGTTGGTGCAAACTGTTTTATTAAAACAAAAATGTGGGGTAGTGGCACATAGGTGGATTCTATGACCATGACACCTCACTCTCTCCTCTCTCTCTCTTCCTCTCCTTCTATCCCTCTCTCTCACTCTATCTCCACACCCCCTCTTCTCTCTCTCTCTCTTCTCTTTCAACTGTTACACGTTTTTGGTATGGCAGCGGAACAGCGATTACGCCGTTGTGAACTTTGCAAATAAAGACAGACAGGACCAGAAGTGCTAGATTAAGACATGCACATATGTACATGATAAAAACGTCATTTATGCATGAACCAGGTGATTGTTGCTACGGCACTTGCGCGCGCTTATGTGCTATCACACTCACCACAACTCTCTCTCTCTCTCTCGCTCTCCTACCTATACTCTCTCTCTCTCAACACCACTCACACACGAACTCATTCCACAACTACCACTAACACACCTCTCCCACACAAACCACACTCTAACACTACCACACTTCCGTTGGTTGAATTGTGTTTTTTATTTTATTGAACTTCCCCTGCCCGCAAATCTCGCCGAGACAAGAAGAACAGGCTGTTCACAACCAGATGAGCACATGATCATGCGGTGTTGTTGCGCTTTTTGTCTTTTGTTTATCTTCCCGAGGTCAGGACGGGATTGCTAGCTCTCAGCGATTAAATATCTGGGCAGGTAATTAATTATATTACTATATACTGTTGTGTTTCACTAGTCTCTCCGCTTACTTCACTCACTCGCCCGCTCCTTCATTCTTCTCTACTCCCTCCCATTTTCACCTAACTCCTATCCCCGCTGCCACCCGCTCCCATCCATTTCTTAAACACACACCTATCAACAACCCCCCACCCCCCCCCACTCCACAACACTAACCTCTCAACCAACTCCACCGTGTCCTTCTTCCTCCTTTCTGCATAAACCTGAAATCTGTATTAAATCACGCGTTCAATCCTCGCTCTCTCTCTCTCAGCCTCCTCCCTCCGCGATGAAAAACCTGTTCCTCTTTCTTGTTACTGCTTTTTTTTCTGAGTCTATCCTCTTCTCTTCTTCTCTCTCTCATCTATTCTCTCTCTCTTCTCTCGCTCTTGTGCGTCTGCCTCATCCTTAATTTCCTTCTTTAGCCTCCCCCCTCACCCCCTCCACCTAATTTGTCTCTCCCGCTTCCTTCCCCGCCTCCTCCGCTTCCCTTCTGTAATCCGCTTTTTTTTTATTTTTCTCTTTTGCTCTCCCAAGGATAGTTTCGCTGTTTGGTACGACCGATGCTTGGTTTATTGTACATCTTTGAAGGCATCTCCAAAGGCCGTTATTAGTGTGACCACAGGTGTTGGGGCGTTTTCTTAATCACTTACTTACTTAATGGAGTTACTTAGTTTACTCACTTTTATTTTCATTTCGTGATTGTTCCACTTATCACTCACTCACTCGCTTACTAACTTACTTTCTTAATTACTTATTTAGTTACTTTATTATCAGTACTTACTTATTTAAGTTCCCTTCTTACTACTTACATAACTACCTACTTTACTTTTTAAATCTCATCTATTTTACTTACTTACTTGACTTTTCTTGCTTACTTTCTTTGCCTATCTGTTTTTTTTTTTTCATTTTTTTCTAGTCGCATCATTTATTGTATTACTTTGCAGCTGATGGTTATTTAATACATTGTCGTGATGATTTCTATGTTCCTTTTTTTTTTTTTCGTTTTTTATTCCACAATGATGAACAGTATACACAGTATATATACATTTCCAGATAAGAAAATTGGTTATTGTTTCTTACAGAGGTTTCAATTATCATCACTTTTTTCAATTGTATTTTCATCAAGGTTTTTATAATGGAATGACTAATAAAACAAATCTAACTAAGCAATCCACAAAACCTCTACCCAACACTTGTAGCTTGAGAGAGATAGAGATAGGAAGACAGACTGGACAAGATAAGACAAAAACATGATATGGCAGACAGCTAAATGTAGTGCACATCTTGAGATAAAAAAACTTAGGTTGGTGCTGAGACTTCAGTCAATAAATGAGGGGACATAGGCTCACCCATGAAAACAGGAATTTTCATAATTCATCTCCAATTGTGATAATATATACTTTTCAATCTCATACCTTTTTTGACGTATACACTAAAGACACGCGACATGTTGGCACTTATACCACTTGTCATTCCTTACATTGTGTTTATTATTACCAGTTTTTTGCTCAATAGATTATAATCACTTATACTATTTTAACTTGGTTCTGTTTTTACTTCTCTTTCACATCCAGATTTTAAACCAAGGATGTTAGCTAATGCGAAATGAGTGTTACTTGCCTATCTGGGTGGGTTTATCAGCATTACACTATATTCCACGGATTATCTAAAAATTTGTTATTTTCGGCAATTTACTGGGGCCGGGGGGGGGGGGGGGGGGTTAATTCTAAAACCTCACTTTTTTTTAACTCCCCTTACAAAAAGAAATCTTCTTTCCTGTACATTATCTAGGCCAGCTTCTTAGTTTGCATTTTTTCCAATAATTGTCTGTGTATTTGGACATTTGCGAAAACATTTTTAGGCCTTTTCTAATGTAATGCACTCTTTTTCTTTGACGGATAGGGTCGCAAATACGAGAGGGAAAACCGTTTGAGGCGACGTGATTGGTTCGATTATTAGGGATCGCCAAAAACTCCAGTGTTGCCCCTGACCTGAAGACTGATTCAATTCCTGGTATCACACACTTCCCGTGACTGGATGAGCTGTTTAAACAATAATTATCTGTTCTTTCACATTGCTCACATCACTCTCTATCAATCCTTAATCTCAATGAATCTGTTTGCTCGCTTGCTTGTTGGTTGATTACCCGGAATGATTGATTTACTGATTGGTGTGGGATTGTGTGTATTGCATTTGTGATCCGGGTCACATTACTGGTGCGTAGGTTGTACTGTTTTTTCATTTAGGCTATTTCTTTGCATATTGGAATATGGGGATACACTGCAGTTGTCTTCGGCGCTTCTGCTGGTTTTCTATTGTATCTCTACCTTTCGCATAACAAGCGTTAGCATAACAGGTCAAAGTCTAATCTTCTGATGTTTTGCTGTATTGGTGTTATGGTTCTATATTATCGTATTGATACTTTTGATTTCAGAATAATAGTATACGCTTCCCTTGGGTCCTTCTATTGTCGGTGACTCAGGGTTGGTGGGGGGACACATTTTGCGGACGGGTCATATGGTGGTATCAACGGGGACAAAAACGTAGGAGAAAAAACAAGGCTAACGTGTCTGTTTACTATCATTGCGATAAGGACGTGTTACTGTGCAATCCATTAGGTGCTTACGTTTACTGAGAGGGAAAGGACTACAGCACCAGGGGGACGCTTGGCCACAGCAGATGACGGTTGTCGGCCCTTATTACCACAAATGTATACCAGACAGGTATCACAATCAAAGACGAAAATTGAAAGAAAATAGATCGGGTGCAAAGGTTTTTGGGAGCGGTTTGTTCCACTTGAAGTACCAGTGCATTTACTTTCATAATGGGTTTTGACCTATTCCTTTTTTGCATCTCCCAGAAACCTTTTTTTGTCCAGATGAAATGGTCACCAGGCACATTTCTGCCTTCTTGGCCACTCGGGGTACAGATAAGAACTATAATCAAGTTCTATAGATGAATGTCTCAGCCATTTCTGCACTCTGCCACTCGGGGTTTACAGATAAGGATACAAAACAAGAACAATAGGATTCAGTTCTATTGTCGTCACTTTCCTCACCATCTGCAACCTTCCTGTGTCAGCATACTGCCCTGATACGGCAATATTGCGGCCCGTTGGGGTTTATAAACCAACATGAACTGAAACGAATAAAATAAATAATGATTTAATTGTTTAAATTATCAATTGTTAAACAGCAATTGATTAATTAAACAATAAAACTATATATACATAAATAACATTTTTATATTATAAATTCGTAATCCGATTCTCCCCAAAAACCCGTTCCACATGGTGAATAAAAAAAACAACAACAAAACAAAAAATCGGATTTTGATTTCCATCTTACCCAACATTTTTATCTTAGATGGAAAATAAAATCGATGAAAAAAAAAACGAGTGAAAAATTTTTAAAACAAACTATTTCCGTGATCATCGTGACATTTGAACAGTCACCACTCGACACCCACCAACGATTTCCAGGCAAAGCAGTGCTGTTCTTCTGTGTGGGGGTGTAGTCTCACGACCAGCAGACTTGACTTCCCTGAGGACAGCACATGACGACCCTGGGGCGTGGCCAGCGGTCTATGGGTGCAGAAGGAGCGCCCCTGTGGTAGAGTAGCGTCCACTGAGAATGCAACAGTTGGACAGGGCAGCGAATTACAGAAAAATAAGTTGGATGATTCTCCTCATACTGTGCGGACTCAAGTTTCAAAAATTTTCCTTTTCATGACACTTAACTTTCCTCTGTTAACCGAAGGACAAGGCGGTTATAAAGATTGATAAGAAGAGAGAAGGGGAACGAAAAAATGAGAAAATGAACATGAAAAAACAAAAAGAGAAAGGAAAAGGGGGAGGAAAGGGGGGGAAAGGGAAACAACTTGCTAAAAGGCGTACTGTTTCAACAGCGAAGAAGTGGACCGATGGCAGAATACTGGAAAGCATAATTAAAAAATAAAAAATTTTCGGTTGCGCTGGACAAAAACTATGACAAACCATGGTTAAAGGTCATTTTACACGATGCCTTCGACCTCTGAGGTCTTCTTCAAGGCATAAAAAACAAAACAAAACCAATTTAGGGACTATTAATACAAAACAAAACGAACAATCCGTATTATTCTCCATATTCGGCGCAAGATGGGTATTGATATTGCAAAACGAGGGGCCGTTTGGGAAAGGGATACCATGGCGAGTTAAATTATTAATGATGAAACATTGTATTAATATAAACATTTAATTATAATAACATACAAAACCAAGGTATCTAATTATGATGATTAAGATATTATGATAAAAAATGGACCAAAAAATTAAAAATAAGAGTGAAAAAAAAAAAACTTTTTACACACCATTAACCTATGTGACTCTGGTTGGCGGGAAAGATAAAACCACCCTCAGTCGGGGACGGGACGGTTCTGAACAGGTTGTTTCAATGGGGTCATGGGGGTTGGGGGTTGGGGGGGGGGGTGTGAAGGGGGAACGATGGGGTGGGGGGTGGGGGGTGGGGGTGGGGGATACACACGGGGGTTAAAGCGAACTGTGACTGCCGTAGTCCAAATCAAAGTGGTGTACGGACAAGTCAGGGGGAAGAATAACATTAGCGGGGGAACATAACAAGGGGTGGAGGGTTTCGGGTCAAAGACAGTCATACGGTGTCGGCCGGATCGCCCAGCGTGTGTTTATATCTATGTACGCACAGGCCCCCAGGGGGTGAAAATCATTTGAAAGTAATAAAGAATTCCCTTGAGATGGGTGGACGAGTTCTTTGTGAGTTTTGTTGTGATAATGTGGTTGTGTGTTTTTTTTTTCCAAATGAGTTAACGATCGGGGTCTCCGATTGTTTCCGATTTCTCTGTCTGGATGTCTGGTCTGGCTGTCTGTCTGTCTGTCGGTCTCTCTCCTCTCTCTCTTCTCCTCTCTCTCTCTTCTCCATCTCCTCGCATTACACTCACACCCATCTACACTCACTCTCAACTCACAAATATAACACTCTCATCATCTGTCTACCTCCAAGCACCTTTACATATAATCTATCATATTTTATATATATTTAAATAACTGGTATTATTTATATAGATATTGTATGTATCTATCTCTCTCATCTCTCTCTCTTCTACTTGTTTATGAAGTTTGTTTTATTTGTTTGTTGTGTTACGATCAGCGAGACGCGCGCGCGGCTCTCTCATACTATACTTACTTAATAACTCATTACTCTACTCCCACATCTCCTTCACCTTCTACTCGCCACATCTCTATCAATCATCCTCCTACTTATGGTATGGTATGCTCGTATGCGCATTATCTTCAGCAAAATTACTTTGCTGAAGCTCTCTCTCTACTCTGCTACGATAAGCGATAGTCCTGCGAGCGACAGTCTCCGCGCTCGAGAGGGAGTGGATCGGGCGGCACTGATAGGGTAAGTTTTATACCCATTTTCCAATGTAGAGATATTTGGTGTGTTCAACTGTCTGTGCAGGCGGGCTGGGTGTTGTGTATGTGGCAATTCCACACCCTAAGGGCGTTAAATTTTGGAAAGTGGTGCTGAGGTTAGCAGGTGGTTGAAAGGGTGTGTAATCTGTGTGACTTTGGTGAATAAGCACCCTACCCAACGGCTCCCCATCCACGTCACATCCACCTAAGACAATCCAGTTCCAACAGTGGGTCACACAGGGAGGAGTAGCCAATGTCCACGTCAGGGCTTTATAAGGGGGTGTTTACGTTAATCTCATTCCTGGCACTGTTCGACAGCGTGGTTGAGCGGGTATCATAGTGTTGCGGGCATAAGTTTGAGTCTGTTGGGAGGGGAAAGTATGAGAGATGAGGAGAGAGAGAGAGGAGAGAGAGGGAGGAGAGAGAGACAGACCAGACAGGGTCAGACAGACTCGACAGGGGGGACAGACAGGAGGACAGAGGGACAGGTAGGCGAAGAAAGAGGACCGAGGACAGTGAGAGGGTCAGAAAAAATTAACACAAGAGGACCGGGGGGGGGGGGGGGGGTTTTTACTGGGGCGGCGGTGGGAAAGAGGAGAACGGGGAGGAAAAGAGGGGAATGAAAGATGGAGGGGGGGGGAAAAGAAACAGCAGGAGAATGGAGAGTAGGGGGAAAGAGGGGCAGTTGGCGGTGGGAGGGGGGGGGGGGGGCGGGAGAGTTGAGAGAATGGAGAACTAAGAATGGAGAGAAGGGGGGAGATAGTAACCGGAAGAGTGATAGAGGAGGCAAACAGAAAGAGGGAGGAGAATTCGCGCCGGCGAGCGGGGTACACACACACACATCACAATCAATCTCTAACACTCATCATCCATCCAACACACACACTTACACACACGCAGCACGCTCGCACGCCACGGCAACACACAACACACACACCTCTCACATCACAACACACAACTCATCATACACAAATGCGCACGCCGTTGCGCGCCTTTTCCCACAACACACACACACCACTCACAAACACACCCACACACAAACAACACCACCCTACGCCTGAGCGGTTTTTTTCTGTAATTCAGCTCTTTCAGGTTCTAAAGAGCTTTAGCACGAACTTGAAATGGAAGTACTCTCTCTCTCTCCATCAAACACAACACCAAACACACAAACACAACCACACCACGCCGCGCGCGCGAACCGGCACACGCACGCACGCAAGCATGACGCACGCCAAGGCAACATCACCCACACAGAGGTCTGTGGATAGGGGAGAAAAGTGATGAGCGAGCCAAGAGTGCGAGAAGAGACAGGACAGACCAGGGAACTGGACAGAGACATGACAGACAGAGACAGAGAGTAGATGACAGCAAAAGACAGAGAGCATAAGACAGCAACATTGATACTTCTCCCACCCAATAAAACTAAGTTTTCCTGCCGTCTACCCTCCATAATCAGTCATGCCCACAGAACAGGCAGCAAAGAGGCGTTTTGGACCACAAGCCATCAGCATAAACCATCATCCATCTGGAATCTACAAGAAGCCTGTGATAGAATTGCTCACGATGTCGTAGGCGCTCTAAACTAATCAACTAAAACAAAACCCACAGACGTTCAGTTCCTGTCATAATAAAGCGATTTTACGTAGATAAAAAGCCGGAAGCAAAAAGATTAAAAAACCAAGACGCACGTGGGCGTGTGAGGGAGTTAGGGAATGAAGAGAGGGAATACCTCAAAGTGCAACTCGTTGAAAAATTCATTCTTCTTTAGAGTGACACGCTTTAGGGGACCGTTGACCCTGTTATTTTCCCATTGTACCACTTCAATGACTGTGGGGCTTTTTTTGTTATACTCGTTTCAACCAACCTAATCAGAACATTCCGTTTCCTTCTTTCGGAATTTATTTTCATTATCCACAACCATTTCTTTTAGTTTTACCTTTTCTTCCCTCGATGGCTGATTTTGGGGCACTGTTAGATTCTTTTTTTTCACCCATGGTGGTGAGAACACCACAGTATTCTACACTGGTGGTTTGTATCTCCTTTGATGCCATGGGTGCAACAGACACTACTATTCAGCCGTGTGTTCCCTGATGTGGTCCGAATCCAGCGGGGACGAAAAAAGGCCTAGGTGCAGGCAAGATGGATTTGATCTGTCATGAGGGAACGGATTAAGATAGGTTCCTATGATGTCTAGTGGAAAAGAGTTAGTGTTTTAATATTTATTATTACTTTTCCCTGATTACATATTTCGTCTTCCACACCCCCTTCCCATGTTTAATTTTAAAAACTCTTTACCATGTCATTAAAGTTATTGACAGAAGGTATTGTTGCCTTACGCTTGTTTCCCTCTACTACTAAATGGTTTTTCAGCATCTTCGGACTTTGTAACACACCACACCACACACAAAAAACACACATACACAAATGAGGAAAATCAATCGTTTCTACAGAGAGTGAGCGAATCTTTGCGTAATGCAATGTTGAAATGGGATTAATAAAAACGTTCCAGATCTAGAACAATGAATATTTGACGCAAGCATTCAGAAATGTATCAGAATGAGTTGTGAGAAAGAAATAATAATAAAATTCTGAATTCTAATAATTTTCCCACGGGAAATTTTTTTCTTTTTTTTTTTTCTTTTTTTTTTTTTTTAACAAATCAATATGTGCAAACGTTCGAAAATGTTTTTTCGTTTTCAAAAGGAAAATTAAAACAAACATAAAACGTCATTAACATGTGTCTCTTTTTTTCTTCCTAATAATGCAACATCGGATACGAAAGTCATCAATGGTGCCGTATTTAAATTAAAGGAAAAGCGGGCACACAAAACTTAAAAATATAAACTGTCTTTTCTAGTGTTTTGTAGTAATTGAAAAAAAATAAAAACATTTTTCATAATGTTGTTGTTTCCCTTTACGGAAGACGAAAAGAAATATTACAAATGCGCTTTTTGTTTTTCCAACAGACAATGAAAAAAAGAACTTCAGACAAATCACCTATAATGATACACAAATTATGGCAAATATTTACACTGAAGACAGGGGGAAGGAGTTGAGACTCTAAACAATGAATCAAAACGTTCTGAAAGTCGTTGTTTTTTTTTCGATACATTAATGAAAAGGTAAGGAGTGCATGGGACCTCTAAGAAGCGTTTTGCTCTAGGAATCCTTATCAGATCTCGCTTTGATATCTGGATTTCTTCAACATCCAAAAACCAAACAATATTAAACACTTCGTCCACGCCATGAAGATACATTCAATGCTATGTAGTTGCTCTCAAACTTGCGAAGGAAAGCGTTTTTTTTTTATACGACACATAATGTTGGCGGACGTTAAAGCGAATAAGCAAAAATATAGAATTGTACTGTATATATGACACGGTTTTTTTTAAGATGGAACTATGAAAAGGGACCACGACCTAATGGACACGCCAGTAAAGAAGGATTTACCAATCCGTGCAGGATTAAAGGAAGTAGTTCTGAAAAACACAGATTTCTTTTACTTTTGTTCCAACCCCTTCTCCCCCCCCCCCCCCCCCCCCCCCCCCCCCCCCCCCACCACACACAACAACAAAAACACATAGCGTGAGGAAAAAGACTGACTGGTGATTTTTAGGACGTTTGAAATACGAAAATAAAACAAACCCCATTCATAAACCCAGGACCATGGCGGCGGCGGTGGTCACCCCACTGCAGGATTACAACATTTCTCGGAGAAGCAGCCGTATCAGACAGGTCGGCTGGGCACCAGAAACCATGTAAAATTTTCCCATAAAACAAAACAGGAATTCCAGCCGCCAAGGACCAAAGGACCGCTCGGTTGAAAAACGTTACGTGGAAACTGCAGATTTTTGCTCGGTGCCTCAAAAGGTGTTTGATGTTGTGTGGAAATGTTTTTTATGGCGGGGGTTCTAGCGGATGGGCACTACTCTATGCTGGTGAAGGAAAAGATTTTTTTGTCTTTTTTTTTTTTTTCTTTTTTTTTTTTTTTGAGTTCTTGTTTAACGCCGACGATACTTTCACCAAATTGGGACTTGCAGCCAGTGGTCGATTGCTTGGGTCTCTTCCTGGGAGATTTCCCTTTATTTTTCCTTTTGTCTTTTTTTCTTTTTTTTTTTTTTGTTTCTTTTTTTTTTTTCACCAACTCCATTCGCTTCAGAGGTCTGTTGGTGGATGATCGTTTGACCATTGAGAGGGTTCTAATGCTCTCGTGGTACTGATCGAATTGCTTCAATGACTGATTCATTGCATGTACCCCACCCCCCTCTTCCCCATCTTTACTCTTTATGCTTTTATTGCTGGAATTCCTCGTCTTCATTGGGGCGTGAACTTCTGTGGTATCGTCTTACCACCCGCATTATTTTTTTTCATCCGTTGGTCTTGTATTGTGTATGCACTCATTTTACTCGGCGGACACCCCAACCCGTCGCCAATCAGCTTCTGACAGTTGTTGTAGTAGTTGTAGTTGTTTTGTAGTTGTTAGTAGTTGTAGTAGTTGTTGTAGGGGTCAGTAGTAGTAGTTAGTGGTTGGTGTTGGTAGTGTGGTGGATGGTATAATAGTAGCAGAGTAGTAGTAGTTGTTGTCTGTAGTAGTATTTTTGTTTTTACACTATGATAATGGTCATTATAGTAGTAGTGTAGTTAGTAGTTGTTAGTAGTAGTTAGTTGTAGTAGTGAGTAGGGCCGGTTGTTGTGGCAAGAGTAGTTGGTGGTGGTTTGGGTAATTGTAGCAGTAGTTTGTTAGTACTTGTAGTTGTAGTTATTTGTTGTTTACACTAATTTTCCTTGTCATTATTGTAGTAGTTAGTAGTCAGTTTTGTTGTTAACACTATTTTCATTGTCATTTATTGTAGTAGTAGTCTGTGGTAGTTAGTAGTAGTAGTAGTATTGTTGTTATCCAATATTTTTCATTGTAATTTTTGTAGTAGTAGTAGTAGTTAGTAGTCAGTTAGTTGTAGTAGTAGGTAGTCTTGTAGTAGTAGTAAGTAGTATTGTTGTAACAAACTTTTGTCATTATTCTTATCTACCTCTATCCGGTGTCTGTATTACTTATTCTTACTTTCTCCATATTACGCCTTTTGTCATAGCATTTGTCACCTAAATTAATCGCCTATCAATCGCCTCTTCTATCAATCACTTCAGGCACTACATTAGATAACAAAATAAACGAATTTTAGCTTTTAAGAGTTTGTGTTACCCACTGCTTTTGCTGTCCTTCGTTAGTCTTGACTTTGTTTTGCAATTCTGTTCCTGGCTTCATTCCTGTATAATTGATTTGGCAAGCCTCTGTCTGTACTGTCTATATGTTCAGTCTGGTCTGTCTGTCTGGTCTGTCTCTCTCTCTCTCTCTACTTCATCTCTCTCACCTGTTCTGTCTCTCTTGGTCTCTCTCTCTCTTCCTCTCTCTCTCTCTCTCTCTCTCTCTCTCTCTCTCTCTTCCTCTTCTTTCTTATTCTTCTTCCTCCTACTCCTCATCCTTCATCCTCCTTCTTATTCTTTCTTCTTCTTCTTTTATTCTGTCTTCTTCTTCTTCTTCTCATTTCTTGTTTGTTGTTGTTTGGTGGTTGTTGTTGCTGTTGTTGTTTTCTACTTCTTTTTTCTTCTTCCTCCTCCTCCTCCTCTCCTTTTCTTCCTCCTCCTTTCTTTTTTCTCTTTCTTCTTCTTTCTACTTCTTGCTTTTTTTTTTTCCTCCTCTTTTTTCTTTTCCTTAATTCTCCTATCTTTGGGTTCCTCGGCTTGATTTCTGAGATTTTGTCACTGATGAATTTTTTTGATAGTGTTTGTTTTCATTCTTATCCATTGTTTCACGTCCTCTGGAACGATGTGATTACAACACCGACACCAGGCGTACAACCGTGGTCTTTATTTATCAGTGTCGTCCATCATGGGCACATTCCGTTTCGCCCTTTAACGATTTTATGTTATGTATACTCGTTGCTTATAAAATCCGGCTTTCATGTTCGCCAAATGTTTTTACCGTCATTTCTGCGTATTCCCGTTAAACGCTTTGCATAAACAATTAGCACCATTTTACCACAGTTGAAAGTTGTTTGATGTGCCCCTGTATGTCTGAAAATCGTCATGTTACCTTTCATGTTACAGAAGTATAGCAACAGTTTCACACAACCTCATTCTGGGAAGTTACACAAAATGAAACAGAGTCATGTGTTGAAACAGTTGTAAACAGAAACTCAGTTATAACTTCACCTTTGGAGTTTCTTTTAAATTTTAAAAAAAAAAATGTTCCTGCAGGAGAATTCCCATTAGGACCAGCAGTTTCCGCTTTTCTTAGGAACTACAGGAACATCAATCTCTGGAATTACTGGGGCCGTTCCATGAATTGGATATTCGACGTCTGATAAAAAGTTCCAGATCATAACTTAATTTTCGAATTTCCCGTATCAAGTAGAACTTTAGAATGGACTGGTTTCTGTTATCCACAGGGCATCCATTTCTTTCTTGGGCTTGTCTGTTTTTTAATGGAATGTTATTAAATTCATTTCCTAAAAAGAAATATTCTCTGATTTATTTGCAGGAGTTTACAAGATTTTTGTCCAACACAATCTTATTAAAAACTTTTTCTCTCTCTGAATAAAAGGTTTTATGTATCATGGTTATTTCTCATATTCATGCAAAATAAGACAGAGACAGAGAGAGGAGGGGGACAGAGAGGGACAGACAGACAGGACAGGCCAGGAGGCAGACAAGGACAGACCGACGGGCAGGGGGGACAGACAGGACCAGACAAGACAGATAGACAGAAAGACAGACACACCAAAACACCGGCTGGTGAATTATAACATTTCTCTTCTCTCTCTTCTCTCTCTCTCTTCTCTCTCTCTCTCTCTCTTCTCTTCCTCTCTCTTCTCTCTTCTCCCGCTCTCTCATTTTCATTACACGGTTTCCATTCAAATCTTACATTGGCCGGGAGACAGAAAGAGAGAGATAGACGGAAAGAGAAGAGATGGCAGCGACTGAAAAAGGGGGGACGGGGGGTGGATGGTGGAAGGAGGAATGAGGGAGGAGAGGGGGGGGGGGATAGGGATGAGATGTCCGTATGGGAAATGTCTGTCATTTCGGTATCCTATTTCTCTGGCTAAAAAACATCATGTGTACACCTCAACTGGCGAAAGGGGGTTGCACGTGGCTGAACACACCGCACGCACGCGCGCGCGCGCGCGCACACTACACACCACCACACAACACAAACAACACACTCCACACACACACCGCTCACAACTATACCACCACGAATATACACAAACACTTTTACGCCCACACAAACCACACACAACACAAACATTACACGTGAGCGGCGCGCGCGCGGGGGGCGGCGCGGGCGCACACAACACACACTAAACCAACACCAACACACACACACATTCTAATCAGCGCGTCAAGCGCACTAAATCCGGGATGGCGTACGTCTTGGGACTCCACAAAAAGCCTTCACGGCCGCGGCAATATGACAGTTTAAATAAAAGTATTGATAACCACAGACGCAACAAAAACAGATAACCGCTAATTGCTATTATATTGCAAACTCCGAGTTGGGATTCAACCCACACTCCACACACACACACACACACAACACACACACACCAACACACACCACTCACACACCCTCACACACACCTCGCGTTAAAATACATGGTGGCACGGCGTCTTAAAATCCCGCATTACTTATCAAGCGGGGCGTAAAATCATGCACTGGGAGCAAAAACATGCTTTTGTTTGTTAAACAGACAGGACACGACAGGACAGGAGAGAGAGAGAGAGAGAGAGAGACGAGAGAGACGAGGAGAGGAGAGGAGAGGAGAGGTGAGAGATCACGACATTATATATAGGAGGAGAGAGAAGGAGAAGAAGAGAGTGAGGGGGCGAAGTGTGAGGTACAAAGTATGCACAGTGAGAGTGTGATGAAGGAAGCAGGGCCAGAGGGGAAGAGGAGAGAGAGAGGAGAGAAGGGGGACAGTGAGAAGGGAGAGGAAGGAGAGAGAGGAGACAGGGAGAGGGGGAGAGAGGAGAGAGAGGAGACGGAAGTGAGCGAGGAGGAGAGGATGAGGGGAGAGTGGAAAGGAGAGAGGAGAGGAGTAGAGTGGAGAGGATGAGAGATGGAGAGAGTTAGAGAGACAGTGGAGGGAGAGAGGAGAGAGAGAGAGATTGGTGAAGGGGAGAGAGGAGAGAGGAGAGAGACGAGTGAGAGAGGAGAGAGTGTGGAGAGAGAGAGAGGGACGAGGAGACAGGGGCGAGGAGATGGGGAGAGAGATGGAGAGACGGAGATGACAGAGTGAGATGGAGAGAGAGAGAGACAGTGAGAGGGAGAGATGGAAGAGGAGAGAGGAGACAGGGACAGGGAGTGGATGAGTAGAGAGGAACGAGAGAGAGACAGTGACAGGGAGGATGAAGAGAGAGAGTGGAGACAGAGGAGAAGGAGAGAGGAGAGAGAGGGAAGGAGGAGATGAGAGAGAGACAGTTGCAGGGAGTAGATGGAGAGGAGAGGAGAGACAGTGAGGGGAGAGGAGAGAGAGAGAGAAGTGCAAGGGAGAGGATGGAAGAGAGAGAAGAGAGGGAAGGGAGAGAGAGTGGAAGATGAGAGAGAGACAGGACAGAGAAGAGATGGGAGAGAGATGAGAGACAGTGGAGATTAGGGAGAGAGTGGAGAGGAAGAGAGAGACTGGGACCGAGGGAGAGAGGAGAGAGAGTGAGGACGAGAGTGACAGAGTGAAGGAGAGGAGATGAGAGAGGACAAGGCAGAGGGGAGTAGGAGGAGAGAGAGAGTAGACAGGGAAGGGAGAGGAGAGGAAGAGAGTGAGAAGAGAGAGAGGAGGAGAGGAGAGGGTTTGGGCAGGAGAGAGAGGATGGGAGAGAGAGAGAGACAGGTCAGAGAAGAGAGAGAGAGAGAGGAGGAGAGAGAGGAGAGAGGAGAGAGAGGAGAGAGAGAGAAGGAGTGAGAGAGGAGGAGAGAGAGCGAAGAGAGGAGAGAGAGAGAGAGGAGAGGAGGAGAGGAGCAGAGAGAAGGAGAGAGAGAGAGAGAGAAGGAGAGGGAGAAGGAGAGAGATGGAGAGAGAGAGGAGTGAAGGAGAGGAGGGAGGAGAGAGAGAGAAGAGTGAGGAAGGAGAGAGCAGAGAGAGAGAGAGAGAGAGGAGAGAGAGGAGAGGGAGGGAGGGAAGAGAAGAGGAGAGAGAGAGGAGGAGAGAGACGGGAGAGAGGAGAGAGGAGAGGAGAGGAGAGAAGGAGAGGGAAGAGAGAGGAGAAGAGAGAAGAGAAGAGATGGAGAGAGGGAGAGACGAGGACAGGAGGAGAAGGGAGAGAGGGAGAAGAGACAGGAGCAGGAGAGAAGAGGGAGAGAGGAGGAGAGGAAGTGACAAGGAGAGGAGGGAAGAGGAGAGAGAGAGGAGGAGAAGGAGGAGGAGAGAGAGAGAGAAGAGAGAGATGGAGAGAGAGAAGAGAGGAAGGGAGAGAGGAGAGAGGAGAGAGAAGGGACGGAGAGAGAGGGAGAGAGAGAGAGAGGAGAGAGAGAGAGAGGAGAGGAGAGAGGAGGAGGAGGAGAGAGAGGAGGAGAGAGAGAGACAAGAGATGAGGAGAGAAGGAGGAGGAGGGAGAGAGAGAGGACAGAGAAGAGAGGGAGGAGAGAGAGAGGAGAGAGAGAGAGACGGAGGAAGGAGGGGGAGGAGAGAGAGAGAGAGACAGGAAAAAATAACGGTGGGTGATGCGTGGGAGAAAAACCAAAAACAGTGGAACAGAGTGGGGAGTACAGTTGTAAAAAAACACTGAGTCAACAGTAGGGGGGGGGTTACGTGGTTGGGAGAACGGGAAAAAAAGAAAAAAGGGGGGCCCCCCACCCCCCCCCCCCCCCCCCCCCCTCTCTGGTCTGATGTAGTGACGGGAACAAAGCACAGAGAGAGGAGATGAGGAGAGAGAGAGGAGAAGGAGGAGAGAGAGAGAGGCATACAGACAGAGACTGTACGAGTGTGTGTGTATGTGTGCGTGTGTGTGTGTGTGTGTGTGGTGTGTGTGTGTGTGTGTGTGTGTGTG